>VZTT01053154.1:6602-27676 GCA_013400855.1 Buphagus erythrorhynchus
ATTACCTGTATGATAGTAGAGGGGAATCCATGATTACAAAGAAAATGTCCCCCCCATTCCAGAGATGAAAGTGACCCAGAATGGGAGTTGATCCTATTGCCAGCCCAGCCAAAATACAGTTCTGGGGCAAGGAGAGCACCAACAAGCTGTGCACAGACCCTTCTGCAAAAGGTTCCTGGAGCTCCAGCCTGGCACATTCCCACACATCCCAGAGAAAGGCCAGGCCCACCCCAGCTCTGCAGGTAGGAATGGAGGCAATGTGGAATGGTGGAGAATGGAACCCACCTTGCACTAGCTGCAAAACTGCTGACAAAAATGAAGAAGGGAATTAGGACTTAACAGAATGAGGGAGGAGGTGGGAAGGCAAGATCTGCAGGGACATGAACACCATGCCAAAACGCTTTTTGTACCCGTATTATGTTTTGTTCTCATATCACAGCCCATCTCTTGTATTAGATAAATGAATCTGGGAATAATACCTGCTCTCCCTTCTCTACAAGCTTGACAGGTTTCATTCTAACACTATTTTCACCTCCACCTTCTTGGAAAGTGAACTCAGAAGGCAGCTGCACCAGAACCTTCTTCTTGAGATCAAACCAAGAGATAGATATGGACAAGTAAAATAAATTGTGACTTATAGAAAGTGTCACTTTTACAAATATATCAGCATAACACAAGTCTGACTTTGCAGGACTTCCAGCCATACATGCACATACACTATTTTGTCCTAGTCTCTGAAAAATACAATTTCAAGGAACTTGAACACCAAAAGTTTTAACACCTTTTAGTTTCTATGTGTATCAGCTGCCCACACTTAGAAATCTGTCTGTTACTGAGCACACCTGGACATCATGAGAGAACACAGCACTGAGACTGTGGTGTTCTGCCTGTGACATAGCATGACTAAAAAGTATCTAATTTAGAGTTAAAAAAAAATATTATAGCAGCGCTTTCAAACATGCCTCAGAATATTTCAATATCCCTGCTCAGGGTTTCTAAGTGGCAGCTGTTTTAATTCAGACAGTATATTTATAGCCCTTATATCTCTGTCTCCCTGTGTGTCACATTCTCCACCAGAGAGGCAGCTACTGAACATATCTTCACTTTGGTCTTATTTTGGCCCCATTTGATTCATTCGATCTCTCAGTAGCCAGTAATTATAGCTATATATATAACCTTTAGCTTTCCAGTGATATGTGTGGTTACACCTCTCCTCTCTTCTGTAAAATCCTTTAGCTGAGTGTTCTGAATTCATTCCTCTTTCGGGGATAATGCATGTCTCAGTGTTTCTGCAAGGGTACAGATCAGGGGCTATGGTGCTAATTTAGCATCAGCATCACTACTGGAGAAACAGTTATACTCTGTATTGACTAATTTTTCTCCTGTGACTGTATTGAACCTGCTCCTCAACCTTTTCTTCACAGAATGCCATCAACATCTGAGTAATATATCATCAGTGCAGTTCACTCTGGTGATGTATTATACTAACATATCATTAGTGCAACAGCAGAGCAAGGCGCTTTGATGATGTATTAATGCAATACATCATCAGAATGAGTCACTCCGATGATGTATAACTCAAAAGATGGTACTATCCAGGGAAACATGGACATTCAATAAATCAGGGGCAACATTAAAGAATAAAATCTAGGACGTCTTCTAGGGAAAAACAAAGCTTCAGAAAGCTTTGAATGAATAGAGCATGAGGTTTTCCTTAAAACAAAAACAAACAAAAATAGGAAGGGATAGAATACAAATTGTCATATTAATTTTATCAGGAATGTAGATTTCAGTAGAGTACAATTACCATGATATTCAAATTTGAATTCTCTTCTGCAATGACACGTGATATATGCAGGGCATTTTAAGTTAGTAAAAGATGATGTGATACAATTGGTAATATACTCACTTGAGACTTATCATATCCTACCTGGAAGCAGAGAAAAAGGGAAGCTAATGCAAAAAAATCCAAGCCTCTTCCCTGCAAAAAAGAAGAGGCTGAAACTGTTTTAAACTGCTAAAAGGAGCAATTAAAATTTAGTGTTAAGATTTACTACACACTTTACATAAATCTAACAAATCAGTCTATTGACAGTAGTGCAACTAGAAATGGCAAACTTTAAATAAGTATAGCACTGAGGATTAAAAGGCACTTAGCCATAAATATTTATATAGATATGTTAGGTCTGTAGATATAGTTCATAGGAAAAAAAACAACAAAACAACACATATCCATGGATTTACACTACTGATTTCAACCTACCAAATGTCAAATCCTAAATACAGCAACAACTCATGAGAAAGCTACTAAATGCAATTCTGAGTTAGTTGCAACATTTATGAGAAAGTTTAGTTAGCAAATTTTAAAAAAAAAGGTAAATCTAAATTTCAACATCCTGAACAAACCTAATATGAAACAAAAATGCTTCGCTGGTCAGAGAAAATACATATTTGGGGAAAAAAGAAAAGACGGAGTTTTTTTTTTTTCTCACTCATTCTGTGGGTTTTATGGCAGAGCCAGAAAATAACCACTGTATGAAATATCAGATAGCACTCTGCTTGAACAGTGAAAGACTTCTCTAATGTTACATGTTTATTTTTGGGTTGCTTATTCAAACAAACACCTGTCTTTTGCTCACACATGCTTGCACATGCAGACACCCTACCCACCACATACCTTAACGTGCTTAAAAGGGGGGAACTTCCGAGCAAGTCCTTTATACCCTGAGCCCTATTGTTCAGCAACAGCTCTGCAAATCCCCCTGCCATGAGAACAGATAGATTTTTGTTGTTTTGTTTTGTTTTAAATTGGCCTCAGCTGCATTTGATTGCTCCAAGCTTGTGGAGATTTTCCAGCTGAGGCCCTGAAATCCCCATTAGGATTTAACTCCTCAGTCTCACTTTCCCCAGCTCCCCAAATCCCAGTTCTGCTGATACAAATAATGAATGTACTCATATGTGTGTGTAGGAGCGATAGAGAGAAAATCTCAGAGTTGAAGTGGTAACTGTGAGCCTTTGTGTTCAGAGAGGAGCCTGGTGCTCCCTGCAGGCAGTGACTGCAGGGCTTGCTGAGCCCTCCCCATGGCCAAGCACAGTCCCAGCAGAGACAGACCTTGCTGGCTGCCACCACTCTGAGCAAAACTCTGGCATCCCAAGTCATCTCGGTCACTTTATGAAAGAAATCACTTTTCTTGAAGCATTTCAAATAATTGCAGGCTGTAGAAGGAAAATACACTTAAAACATATTGGAAAGACCCCTGAAGATGGACTAGAACTGGTAAATATCAATGAGAGAGAGGAAATGGGGCTGCTCTGCAGAGGTTTGTCTCCAAATGTCAGCTTACTTCAGCCTGCAGCCTCCACCTGGGGATCAGCAGCCCCATCACAGCAGCCCTGCATACAGAACCCAAGCTGGAGATGCTCTGGGGCTGGAGAACTTGCCCTCACATCCCTGGCCAGCTGGATCCATGGCAGGGGCAGGGGCTGCCCCTGGGGCACAGTGCACAGTCACAGCAGGAGCAGATTCTCCATCCCTGCCGTGCCCTCCCTGGCTGGTGACAATAACACCAGCAAATGTCACAGTCTGCAGCCAGTGCAGTGCTCTGTTTGGGTTTAAAGCCAGGCTGCTGACCCAGAGCTGCAGGCCAGGCTGGTGTTAGCCATGGGGTTAGACTAGAGCCCATCCTACCAATACACACTGAGGGGCATAGAAAGTATACAGGGCTCTTAATTGCCTCAGCAGCAGCAAAGGGAGAAAGAAGCTTTTTCTTATTCTTTGTGAAAAGTCCTTCCTATACTGTTTCAACTAAACCAATCCTGCCCATATTCCTCAGGAGCTGCAGCTCCTTATATGCATTTAAAAGCCCCTCTAAAACTCACCAATTTTCTAAGTGCTTTTCCTGGCTAACAACTATTGCTTTCCCTTTCCTTCTGTGTCCTTGTGTGTTCATGACACCATGTGAAGTAAAAATACACATTTTTTGTGGAAGAGTTCAAACAAGCATGGAAGAACCCTGCTGATGTCTCTGTGTTTTAACCAGTGGGGCCAGGCCATGACTTGCCGTGTAACAAAGGGTGTTGAGGCCATTGTGCCAAAAGAGAAAAAAAGGAGCAGAAATGCTCCCTATCACAGTAGACCTTACACTAACATCTAGCCTCTTTTAATATGCATGAAAGTCAAATGTAGAGAAAAAAAAAAGAAAAGGCTGACCTAAAAAGACATATCAACTACGAAGTAATATCAAGGAGTAAGCTTTCTTAAGTCCCACTTCTTTTGCAGATATTTTTTGGCTCTTTTAAGGCCATGGTTCTGTAAATTTCAAGTAGAAAAGGAGCCTTTTTCACTTGGGTTAATTCTTAATTGAAACCATCCTACATGACAACACTGACATAGATGAACATAGGTGAAAATCCTAATACCAAAGTCCTTGTCAAATTCAAGTGCAAATAAATTAGGAGTATTAATTATATCATGTGTGAGTCAAGACCTAGTTATTTCTGCTGAAGAGGACTTGATTAACGAGACTGTGGTTTTGTATTTATACAACAGAAACACCTCTACTTCCTCATTCTGCAGGGCATGAGCACTCAAAATGAACGTATTTTAAACAATTACTCACACTCGATCTCCTCATGACACAAGTCGGAAAATTGCTCAGTCCTTTCCTTCTTTTAAAAAAAAGGGTTGCATTTTAAATTCTATCTCCCATTTTGTATGTATTTTGTATTTAATCAGTGAACCTGAAATCATGTAAAAGGATAGCTTTAAATGTAGAATGAGGAAAATAGTCCATAAGCTCAATCCTAATAATTTGATTTCTACACTTCACTAACAACTTTCTTAAACATTATGCTTTTATGTTTGCTGTTCTCTGAGCGGTCTTTTTACATTTTATTTATTTTTTCTTCCAATTAAAACTATTGTAATTTAATGCTAGAGGTTGTCATTTTATTGAGACTTTTTCCCAAATACTCTTCTGAAATCTGGAAGATAACATCTACAGAGTAAAATGTAACACTACCTCTTATTCAGCAGTGTTGCATTTCCAACTATGCACACTATATAGCTCTAGAGTCTGTAGGTAGAACAAATTTACTTGGCTTTAATGAAGAGAATCCTGAATATCTATTTAATTTCAAACCATTCTGTAAAAGAATCCATCTGAAAAAAATTTATTTGGGCATTCAAATGGGGTGTTAAAGACTGAGTCATTCAAGGATTTTAGTTCTGAATCATCTTCATCAGAATGAAAGTGTCTTTATGTAACTCAGAAGTAGTCTCAAAGTCATATTCTTTCTCTGGGCACTTGTACCTTGCAGATCAAATTAAATTATTTATTTATTTCATCCTAACAGAAAATACTATGGACTCTCCCCAAAGAAGCCTGTAATCCTCAGAGAGTTATAGATGCTATGGCAAGTGTTTGCACTTCTCATGCTATTTGTCACACAGTATCTTATTAATATTTTTCATCTGTCATGGCATCTCTTGGGATGACTCTCCACCTACACCGAAACATAAAATGGGTCTGCTGATGAAAACTGTGCTTTGAAAAAGTGGGTTCAATAAAAAAGAGGAAACTTTAAGGTAAGAAGATTAAAAACTACCTCCTAATTCCTCTTACCATGAATTTCATTACAAGGGAACCCTCTTTGGTGATTTAACATAACAAATTCTGCACAAATGGACAAGCACATACTTGATTCAGTTCTGATTATGCCAACCATTAAATAAATTGAAGTACTTCTATGGGAACATCAACATACATCAACATGTTCAAGAAAGTTCCCACTTTCATAGCAAAAGGTAGACAGTAAGTTTCTGAGACTGGGTATTTGTGATTAAGCTACAGGCAACAGCAATATGCACATCTAACCCTGCTAAACTTTTGTAATGTCATCTTAAACTCAGCTAAAATAAATAAAAACCTCTCTCTGTTTTTTTTTCCTAGCCATTTTACAAGATGGAAATGCAAGTACTAATAAAATATATGGTTTAATTAACTAAACTTATGCTGCAGTGTACATTAAAAGTGGATGATTTACAGAGTGTTATCCTCTTCAGGACAGAATAATGCAAACAGCATAATTAAAAGTTGATGAGAAGTGTATTTATTGAGTACACAGGAAGAATAGACACTCAGATTTATGATACACAAAGTGTACCTTTCATTTGCAATATTAACATTTTAAAGTCCAAAGCATCAGCATAATACATCCAAAGTGTTCTATGCAGCATCCATATAATTCAACCCTGTTAAACCTCACACTGCTGATGGTAAATTATGTGACCCAAACATATACAAGTGTAACATGATATATTGTGATATCATGATTATGTTCATTGAGATGTCTGTGGATGCAATATATCACATTTGCCTGTCTGTAAGTACATGTGAAATAGTTGAAGGGCCATTCATTTCTTTGTGACATGAATTTCAGAGCCATCAGTCACAGACCCATCAATGTACAAGAAGTCACTGTTTAATTTTAATGAAAGTGCTTTTAGAAAATTCCAGCTAGTATTCATGCAGATCAGGGCCTTTTGAGCCTTGGGTATTTGATATATTATTTTGAGAGTACAGAGAGAGCATAACCATTCTAGAAGATAAAATGCATATTAATACCCTGGGAATTTTCAAACCTGTAAGCTAGGCAGACACAACCTCACAAGACAATTACTTTTATTTCTGTCCTTATATTAAACCCAGTTTAGCATCCTGCTATTTGGAAAAATCCATTTTTTGAGGTGCAGAGGCAGATACTATGAACAACACCTATTATCCAAACATCAACTCTACTGAATTTTTTAGAGACACACAGATATAATGTACCAAGTAAGGCTTTTTGTCAATATCTAGATCATCAGGTAAATAGACTCCCAACTAACTGAAACCAACATGTTTCAGTTATGAAATGAATTTGTCTTCCTTGCAAATATATTGCATTTTGAACAGTTTGATGCACAGCGAAATTTACAATGGGGGTTTGAAGATCCATGGTACACAAATAATTGTGGCTAATAGTTATAAAACCAAATTTGGAGAAAGAGGGCAATTTGTGGGAAAAGAAAAATAAGCTTCTTTATATCGCAACATCTTAACATATACATTCTTTTCAGAAAATAACTTTTTGAAAAGGTGAAACTAGATGAAAAACATCTGCTGGTCGCTTATAATCAGTTTAGTTTTTTCTGAAAACTTCCTTTAACTCCACTCCCAATTTAAAGTGTATTTACAGCAAAATGTTTGAGGCCATTCTATGAAGTCAGCAGAAGTGGCAAACAGGTCTGCTAATAGAGATGAAAATAGTTATTTAGCAGGTTTTCCATAAATAACATGATTTTTATGAAAAGACAAAAAGTGCTGTGCCCTCTAATTAGAACTTTCTTATTATCCACATGTAAACACACGGGAGCAAATTTAGTAGAAAAATGGATGGCTTGATTTAAAGTGCCAGTATTTGTTTCTCTCATTACCAATGCTCAGCTGTGAACCTACCTAGGTTCCCAATTATGTGATGAGGAGCAGATAAATTTGGATAGATCCACTGCCACTACCAGCTACTTCTGTGGTGTCACATTTGTGCACACAGCCTCCCCACCTGTGCCCCTGACCCCAGCCCTGCCATGTGTATGCTAACAGTTAAATAGTATTTTAAAGCTTTTCATAAAGGTGGCTGAGTAATCACCATGCCCCAAGCTCTACTCAGCTTACTGTCCTTCCTTTCAACAGAAATATGAATGGCTAAAAATACACACCAGATTTTAACTGAAGACAATCACTTCTGAATTGATAGAGTCTCATTATAAAGTAGTTACTACACTCTAGTAGTAGTAGTAGTTACTACTAATTACTAAGGATTTTTCTTTCCTTCTCTGCCTATAGCTTGTTGGGGAAATTTCCTCAAAAGTTTAAAAAGAAGGTCAGAGTGTTCATTTGTGCATGATTATTTCGACTTGGATATTTTCAACTTGGAGGTTTTTTCATTGAGAGGTGTGTGTTTAATTGCATAAGTCTAACAACAATTGGGCCAGGAAGAAAAATGTACCACAGATATCAGGCTATGTATTTCCCAGATAAGAAAACTGGAATTCCCCTTTTAGCATATCTTCATATTTTTCATTACAGTTTGCAGCTAATATAAAGAATAATTTGTGGTTCTGGTATGGATTTACTGTGAAACCTTGGAAAGACCATTTGAACTCTTTGTATTTTAGTTTCTTAAGCTGTAAAAACCAGATGACTTCTATTAATTTCTTTTCATCACTTCAAATTAACCAATAAGCAAAAAATCTCTGTGCTTTTTAAATATTACTATTAAGAAAAATAGAAATATTCTTTTTGTAATGGTATATTAATTGAATTATTATTTTCAGCCACAGTTCCTATTAGACACAAAATAAAATAAATTAAAAAGTCACCAAACTAGTGAACAGCCTCAGCTAGATTAAGTATAATGAAAGCACTATATATTTGTGTTTTTTTCACAACCTGCCTTCTGCCTTTTTTGCACTTATTCAGTTTTGGTTAAATTATTTTTATACTGTTCAGAAAGATATAAGGATAGGGATGCTAAAGTTCAGATTACCAATCAATATGGAGACTTTAAAATTAATTTGTTGACTTTTACTGGGAACAGTCAACACCAGATACCTAACATATATGAGCTAAGCTCACTTTTGCTTAATGGGAAATGTCTTCTCAAGGGCAAGTCAGGATATAGCAAAGGACAGAATAAATTATGTTTAGTGATGGTCCCTTTGGGATAAGGCTAATTTTTTCCTAAAGTTTTCTGTGAAATGCATGTATATTAATGCAGCAACTACCTCTACATAATTTCTCAGGATAATACATTTTCTCTTGGAAGTAGTGTCCACACAGCCATTTTAGTGGAATAATATGATCATGTCTTTTTCTGAGGTTCTGACATTTTTCACAAAATAGACCTTTAATTAAACAAAGATGCCAAAGTTTAGAAATTTACTATTACTCATTCTACTTGCATGAAATTTGGCATGAGGAGGTTGGTTTATAGAAATCTTTTTCACTTAATTTTCTTATGTTAAGGGCCTTTTCCAAATTGGCTTTAAGTAAATGTTACTTTGGCAGTGACAGAAACACTGGGATTTCTATACTTTCCCTTCTATTCCATAGGATACCAGTTCTGAGACTCAAGTAAGGGATAAAGTATCCTGATTGAGATATATTTTTTATGATGTCAGATGGTTACTGCATTGTAAATTATGTTATCACTTTACTTTAATCCAGTTGGGAATATAATTTAAACAAAATCGTTGGAAGTAACATGAGTTCAGCTGGTGGGAAATATTTTATTTTTATTTTGGTCAAAAGAGAGCAATGGTCAAAAAGAACACAAAAAGATTCAGCACCTAGTATTTTTCTGACTAAGGTCTGTCACAAATCTGAACTCAGATATGAATCCTAACTGGCCCTTGCCTGCATTCCAGACTGAAAAAAAGAATGCTTTTACTCTTTGAAAAGTTCAAAGTCTTCTTCACACCCATTTCTGACAAAAAATGAATTACAGATATGAACTCAAGCCCCTAACTCTCTATATCCTCTCACTTCATCCTTCCTCACGTATATGGATTATATTTGCTAGATTTGTTTGACTCTCCTTTTTTGTGATTCCACAACAAACACAGCCACTGCTGTATGTTATATTCCTCCTAACACTCTGTAACAGGTGCTGAGCACATCTCCTGCTGTGATCCCACAGAAAGCAAACATCAGGCTGTGCTTCCACTCCCTATATTTCTTCCTATTCCAGTGTCACAGCACAGCTTTTGTGAAAGGACAAGGGCTCTCAGTGAGAGCCTACTGTGGTTTTTGGAAGCAGCAACCTTATGTGATGCATGCTTCCCTTCTTGTAGCAGGGTCACAAATGTGTCCAGGGTCCCCAGCCTGACAATCCATTACAAGTGCATTCCAGCTAGAGAGGTGAACTCGACACAAGATGTGCTTCAATCCACCGATCCATCAGCACTTACTTCTTTATAAAAAAAATTTCAGAAAGGGAAAATAAAAAGATTGTGTGAAAGCTTGTGAAATGCAAGTGTTTTAAACAACATGGCTAAGAATAATTTTCCTTGCAACAAACTCAATAACAAATTAATGCTAATTGTCTAAAATTAGGCCTTACAAAAATCTAAAGGATATGAGAATCAGAACACTTCTGAATGAAGCTGAAACTTGTATCATAGAGTGGAAGATATAGCTAAATGTGTCTTTTCTTCACAATTTATGAGCCTAATTTCCCTAAGGCCATTGTGTGGTTACAGTGACCCTAACCAGTAGTAAAACGGAAAGGAAAACAGAAGAAAATTAAATGAAAGAGTACTGGGGAAATAAAACAAGCAGGTCCTCAGCATTGGTGAGTTGCTGGAAATCGGATTGTTATCTCTTGCCTACCACCAGAGAGCTCCCAATGGCCACTCAATGGGAGAGCAGGACAAGAAAAGAGTTCATCCACTTCAAAGCTTGCCAAACACCCCCACAACCCTGAGTAACAGAGCTCTTCTTACTCAGGCTTCCTGCAGTTTGTGTACATTCAGCATTTCACTTTCAGGTGTTTCCCTCCCCAGTCTCTGCAAAGACTACTCCAACCCACTCCCAAATTTCAAACCCAGGGATCTGCTGTGGGAGGGAGAAAGCACATTTCCCTTTTTTGTGGGTTTCTCCCTGCAGGCTCAGTCAGCCTAGCAGATGGTAGTACACCAGACCTTTTCTTTTTTTTTTTTTTTCCTTCTGATGCTAAGCATGATTTACAGGCTTGAGTTATTATTTATCATTATTCATTTTCTGTCACCAGTGCATTGAAGGTTAATAGAAATGCCAGCATGCTCACTGATTTACTTAGTAAAATATTTGTTCCAAGGTTTAGGTCAGATGATTGGTGTCTGAGCGAGCTTGAGGTTTATGCATTATGAAAAGCAAGCTGACTTGACCTTGAGCCACTAGCACCAGCACTATATATTACTTTAGTGGAGTGACCTTCAGAGCCCCAAGACACACTAGATGTATTCAACACATGTTTTCTTCTCCCATACTACTGACATTGTATACATTCCAGCTGAACTTATGTAATGTAAGATGATACTCACTTTTCATCTAATGAATTTGAGTAGGATGACACGTTCAACTGAAACCCCCCACCTCAGAAGTAACAAACTGCCTTTGAATCCCAGATGGACTGAGGCTCAACAAGTACTTCAGGCTAATTGACACGCTTTGTCACACAGGGCATCTGGTCCACAAACCCACACAGGATGCAGAGGGCCTGATTCTGAGATTAGCTTCCTTGGTACTAGTCAGGAGTCTCTCCAATGACCATGATATTAAGTGAAAAAAGTATAAAGCCCATGGGTGAAAATCTAAAAATTGGCAGGATTTATGCCTGGATTATACTACATTATACTTGAGTTAATAATCCAGCCCTGCATGCCACCTCTTTTTTTTTCCCTGTGTAAATGGACCCCTAAATGTCGTGTGGTGTTGTCAGACAAGAATAAACATATGCAAACAATGGTTACAGAAACTATTTTCTTATCCTTGATTTTCACATTGGCCCAGTCTTCTTTCTATTCTCACTTGTGCAGCAGTATATAAGTATCTTCAGATGATTTCTTTTTGTTCTGTTTGTTCAAACAAACAATGGCCATTATAGCCAAAATGAAAAATCTTAACAACGCTGAGATTTAATATTATTAATTTGAAAGGCTCTCAGTTTGCTGTCAGCTACACTGGGACAAAGCCAGACTAATTCTAGACTCTTTAGTGGATCTACTCCAGATTTACATCAGCAAAAATAAGAGAAGTTATTTGGCACAACACATGTATGTATTTTTTTCCAGCTTCTCTTTAATTCTTCCCAGGTATCAACCAGAGAAACGTCATTCCTAAGAAGAATTAAAAGCAGAGCCTTTTGCCTCCATGCCCTATTAAGACAGAAACACCTTCTTAATTTTTCTCTTCCCCCATACATGACATTTTGAGATAGCTGAGATTTATATAGGCAGATTTGGCAGTCTTTTCATATTTACTTACACTCAGAGATAAATCAAACCCAGGGCACTCTCTCCAAGAACAAGTTATTTGTTATCTGACTAAGTAAGTGTTAGTGGATCAGACATAGGAAAGGTATTTCTATTATAACTGTGTTGTTTGGCTATGATTTACTGTGGTAGATGATAATATTTTTTATTCTTGATTATACAGTGTATTCTCTTTTTGTCTTATGTATTTCAACAGAGTTAGTTACTGGGAAGGGTAGAAGGAGAGGGAGGTGGATTGGTGTTTGACACATTAACCAAGGGAAGGAAACTGAATCCCATCAGAAGAAGGAGAGAAAACTTAATCCTGTTGTTAAATCAGAAACAATTAAATTCATGTGGGGCCTGCCAAGCTAACAAAAGGCATTTCTGGAAAAAAATATGGATGAAATTTAATTTTTTCACTTGATATCTGCATTAACTGTACAAAGGTCCCGAAAGGAAAATGTTTAAATACTCTGGGTAGTAACTTAACACTCTTCTGCCCTCCACTCTGAAGAAAAACTCAATGAGAATAATGTTATGTTCTCAGGGTGCCCTAATTATTTTCTTACACTTCTTTCTTACCTAAGAGTAATAGATTCCTCTTCCATAAGCAAACTTAAAATTTCCCCAAGACCACATCTTTTTCATCTTTCGTCCAAGCTGATGTTGTTTCTCAAACAGAGAAATGTAGGACTGCTGATTCCACAAATTCAAATAGTGGTGAGTTAGTCTTCTTTTAAAATAAAACAATAAAAATGTATTACTTCAGTAGCAACACTAGGAGCAATCTTGTGATGGGGCACAGGATTGGTTATATTTGAAGCTTTGCTTCAGCAACCAAGAAAATCAAAACTATTACAAATCTAATATTAAGTCCAAGAGCAGAATTTTAGTGAGGACACATAATCCCATAGCAAGACTATCTTAGACACACATCTTAGTCACGAATTGTGTAAAATAAAACATATTTCACCATATGGTAACACACATCCTCTAGCTTTCCATGGAGCCTAGACCATCAGCATCAACAGAGGTGTTACTGTCATACCTCATAACTCAGCTGGCACAAAGTCTGTCACTTTGGTAGACAACAGTCCCAGTGTGCTGCAGTAGACAGCACTATACTCACATGCCTCAAATTTGCCATTCTTTTTCTTCATCAAGATTTATTTACCTCCTCTTTTCAGCCAAATAAAGGTTCATTACCCTGTTCACATTGTGGTACATACCAGGTTTTGCTATTATAAGTAACTAGCATGCTCTCAATTAACCTTTTCTTGTGTTCTGTCTTTCCCTTGGTCACCTTCCTGCAATTTCAAGAACCAATCTAGAAAGATAAAATAAATATGCACCAGGAATCAAAACATTTTTAAGCACACCTATCTACCAAAGCCATAAAATATGATAGATGTTTTAAAACAAAATAAATGTTAGTCTGGCTGCTGGAGACACCACAGAAGACAAAACCAATGATGTTAGGGATTTTTGGTTCCTCTCAATAACAGAAGTGCTAGGGAGAAACTCATATCCTCTGCACTCATGAACTCATGCAGTATTATTTACTATGTTTCTATTAAAGCCATTCAGTAAAATCCCTTCAGAAACAATGCTGTATGAACTCACATGAACAGTCACTGCCCTCAAAGCTCATGCTCCATAGAGAATAATATTAGTTCCTCAGTTCCTCAGTTCTACCTAATGAAGGCCAGGTTTTCAAACCCTCTATGTCCATGATATCGACAGTCAAAGATCTAGATAAGCTGACTAAGATTTTTTCATCTATCCTCCCCAAGAACCCTTCCCTTTCCTCTTCTGCCCACCATCAGCCTGGCTTCTTAATTAACTGCATGATAGAGAACTGGGCTTCAGAAAAATCTGTCATTGTTTGGACATGCTGGGCCCTACTGACAAGCTAGATCTAAGAAATGGAGAGAGTAATACAGCAAAAGAGGGTGAGGGGAAGGACAGAGGAAACCCAGCCTCAATTGAATGGCAGCTTAGTAGACCTAAAGGAGTATGTTTACAAATTTATGTGCTTATGTAAATCAGTCAGCTAGTAATAAAAAAAAAGTAACTGGAAAAGTAATAAATTATATGGATGTCTGTGAAACTCTTTCATCTACCTATTGAAGCTGAATTCTTGCCTCCTCCCCACCTTCCCATTTCTCTGCCTGGCATGACTCCACTATGACAACTTCTATGCTTGTGATTCAGACTTCCAACACTATACTTTTGAATACCACAAGCTTAATCCAAAAGGATGCTTACACTAGTTCATGATGAAAACCTGGTCATTACTGCATATAATCATCCCAAATTTGCTAAGTTGTAATGAGTATGTACACTTTCAATGTTCTCAGTAGTAAATAGCCAGAAGAGCTTGGAATTTTAATGTGCAACTTCAAGCAACTGATGAAAACACATAATACCCTAACACACAGAGGATAAAATTAGATAATATCTCCCATCATGGGCTAAACCAAGGTGCTAAAGTCATTGGATTCTGCACTTCACCTCTACAGAAAGCTATTTTCAGGCATTTAGAGGATAAAGGAGCAACAATATCTATGTAAGTAGTGCCATTAGTTTACACTGCATTTGCCTTTCAGGACTACAAAATAGCCCATAGGATTTTCATTTCTTTCTTTAGTAATCATTAAAATATACCTAATAAAACAGATTATTTAAAGCCATTTAGGAATCAAATAACTGTTCCTTTGTTTTTGTTAGAAACAAGTAGTGATACAAGACATCTTAAGTAGTATTAATTGCTTCATGACAACACACCTCCCTGATGAACTGAAAATCTGTTACTTGTTTCAAGCATAGTAGTTGCTCAGTTAGCCATAAGTTTCCTATAGTAACATCAATCATATTGGCAGTTGGACTAGAAAACATAAATTTTTACAGTGGAATTGCAGATGACATTGAGAAAATTAAGCTCATTTATTTTGACATTTCATGTTAAATCTCTTTTCTTTTTTATAAGGTCCACTTATGCAGGGAACTGATTTTCCCCAGAATGGAAGTCAGTAAGAGTTCTGCAGACCAAAAAATGATTGCTAGAGCACTCATTCCAGACTAAATTTAACTGAATTTACCTTTATGCTTGAAATCATTCTTATGAATACAGGGAAAACATTGACACTTCCTCTCTATTGAAGAGAAGTGGTGCACTGAATGATCTGAGGCATGAGGGCAGTGAAGTACCTTCCCTAGAAATGCAGAAGCATAGAAAAGAAAATTATGATAGCAAGGGTGCTGAATGGCTACAGAGTTGACCTGCAAAGATTCTGACAAAATCTTACCTTTTGAAGAGCTTCTGTGAGCAGAAAAAGTGGGTCATTTGGAGCAAAACCGAGTTCAATTTATATACACTGTAGTTTAACTGAGGAAGTATTGTTTAAACATAGCTCCTTGTTTTCAGGCCTTGCTGGGCTGCAGAGCAGAAACAGGATATAGTTCTTAATGAGATGTGAAACAGATGGTCTCTTCCCTCAATAGTACTGAGTTTCCATCACCCTTCCTTACAGACCATCTCCAAGTGCTTAAAAAGACCTTAAAAACGCGTTAATATGGACACCACCCTTGCAGGGAGAGCATTCCCTGTCCCCCTGGCCTGGGAGCTGTGGTGACAGACACGATGGTTCCCTGGCAGTCACTCAGCACCATCCCTGCAGCAGGGCTTGGCAGGGAACCCAGCTCTCCCAGCTCTGCACTGCTGCACACTTGGGCTTTGCACACCTCAGACCGCTTCCCCTCCTTCTGCCATTCCTCCTGCTAAAACACTGAGCTGTGTATCTAAAATCTGGAAGCCTTTGTTCCTTAAAAGCATGATTGAACTAATTATGGCTCTATTGTCATGGTCTGAAATAATGTACAGACACAACAGACAACATTTCTGGTTTTAAGTATGGTAAATGTCAGTGTTTATGTTTTTGTTAGCTGTCCTAATTATCATGTGTCCTCTAAAACTCTCTGTTGTAATTACCACTCACCATACTGACACCTACTGCTAAGGAGAGAGCTGATCAGCTGCAGGATTTCTTTATTCCTGGACCCAGCCAACGAACTGCATGTGACACCAACAGATGTTTCTGGTTTTAAAACAGTGGGAACTTCATGAGCTGTTTTCCTCAACCTCCCAGGAGTAAATGCCACCATAGTTGAAATGTTGGAAACATTTGTCAGGCACTGAACAAAGCTGTGAACGAATGCTACAGTAATTTACTACTTCTATAGTCCATTTTTTTTAAAAAAAGAGAGGACGAGACTACAGAAAGACCATTAGCAAAAGCAGTACTGTGGGGGTTTTGCCAGTACAGGCTTTGTGCTATCCACATCTGTATTACAGCACATGGAGAAACAGCTAAGGAGAATATCACTCTGGAGAGTGTTTGTAACTTGGTGTCTTTTGTAAGGGAATGCCCATTAACTCACAGGGCTGTTCTGAATTGTGTTTGCAGCATAAAGGGAATAGCTTGGCTCAGATTCCATAGCTGTAACTGTACAGAGAGAAGGGAGAAAAAAAAATCAATAACTTCAGTGTAAGCAAGTCAGAGCAACCTTTAAAATAATAAGACAAATCAATTTATTTCACAAATGTCTTTATTTCCAAATGCCATTGTTTGGTACTTTCTGCTGTCATTGCCCATGACATTTGAGAAAACTTGGCTCTTAGTCATTTAGGTGCAGCAGAAATTATCATGTAACAGCCATGTGAAAAGATTATACATTCACCTCAGTGCAGATCTGCTGTAACAGCCCTGTCCTATGGGGTAAAGAGTGTTTAGGAGGCGGGGGAAGGCAAGAAAGACAAGTTTTAAATATGGACAGAAAAGCCCTACTTTATTGCTATATACAATGAAAAGTAATTACAGAGAAAAATGAAAGCTGCTTCTTGCTGTTAGCAGGAAGAATAAGGGAATTCTGTTCCTTTTTAAAGCTTGGAGTCCATTTTGATATAATTGGTTCCAGAATTATTTATGACATTAATTGCTGCATTATCGACTGCCTGTCAGCTCTTCTGGCAGTTAGTCCATCTTTCTTACCACAGAAAGCCAGCTCAGCCCAAACTAGACTGACAAGCTAATTATACCCATCTTCCCCTTCAATGACAAATGCTGCTCATCGGAAACCTTTCTAGAAATAAGCTTTCATTCTTTCCTCTTTTTCCTGAGCCAGACACAACCAATATCTCAAGGTACAGATCACAGCTGAAACTCTGCTCACAGAGCTATTAGCTCTGAACATCTCACTTGAGCCAAAAAACCTAAGCATCTTATGTTATCAAACTGTATGTCATTCCCTGATGCTAGTTTTCAGTGGATGTGCACTGGGCCATAGCTGTCACTCAAAGCTGTGGCAGATGGAGCAAACCTGACTGCATTAGCTGGGCCCTTCTCAGCAGCTGAGGCAGGACTCTGACAGCCATTCCAAGGCTCAGGAGAAAGACTGTGTTTCCCTCATGTAAACTTCCAGAATCAATTATTTACAGCTTTTATTTCCCTTTATTCCACAAATGAAGGGTGACATTGCCCAGAAAAAAATACTCCTTTGGAACAAGGAAATGAGGAATACTGCTCTGAGGGGAAAGACATCTTGGAAATGAGGGGAAATGCCAGAGGAAAAGAAAGGACCTGGTTCAACATGACACTGACACCTCCATCAGAGCACAGGTTGATGCTGGTGCCCTGGATGCTCACCTGTTCAGGGACCTGGTGTCATTCAGGCATTATGTGAGCTGGTACAAACTCTTCTGTACCACATAACCCAAAGCCAGTTCCTCTTTTCCATTTTTAAATATTGCATATATATAAAAATACATATTCTATTTTTTTCAGCATTTTCTTTTCAACCCTAAGGGATTTAAGCATCTCTGGGTTAGTTAGTTAGTTAGTTTTTTTTTTCCAAGATTAAACTCTAGAACACCTACATTGTGACAATTTTTGCCAGATTTTGGTCTTAGTTACATAGAGGCCAGAGTAGTACAAATCAGGATGATCACAATACCAGCCTTGGTATGCACTCCTCAGTATCTATTGATTTGCCCTCCAGTTCATCTCTTTGTTGAAGATTTCAAAATGGATATGTTGACTGGTAAGAGGGCAAGGTGTCAAAATCTCTTCTGAATGGAAACAAACATATATACACCATATATACACTGTGTAGAGATGATACACAGTGGACTCAGCCAAGCTTTTTCAGAACAAGCTTCAGCATTACAACTCCCACTAGCAGGCCCTCCCTCACAAGCAGTTTCCAAATAAAACCCAAATACTGAATTATACCTCTGCCTAGATGAAACTCTCAGATTGCTAATCTTACCACTACCTAAACCTGCTATCCAATGCACTCAATCTGACAGCTATCAGCAGCACTAAATTTACTGAAACTGTACCATGAATTTCAACTAAATAAAACTGAGGTCTGTATTTCAGCAGACCTATAGTCAAAAATGGCCAAGGACATTGCAATTGCTGAGTTAACTTCTTATTTCATGCAACAGCACAGTGAGAAGTAAGCACGGACCTGGAAAAATGGTAAGAATGCCAATTAAAATGACCACAGTGCTGCCTTGATTTATATTCTGTCCTTTTATGTCCTTATTGCAGAAAACACCTGCAGTCTGTTGCTTGGACTGAACAGGCTCCTGGTAAGGTTTTTTTCTTTGTGAACACCAAACAGACAAGTAAAGTGTGGATTGTACTTAAGAGTCTTGTGCATTTTTTACTTTTTCTAGGTAAATTCCATGGGAAAAGCAGATAAATTGAGTCTGAAGCTTTACAAATTGGTTACTTAAACCACTCCACACCTATAAATTGTGTAGTGCTGTAGGTCATCTTTCTCTAGACGCTCATGACAACAAAACCTAAAGGAGAGAATTGCTACCTGATAAACAGATTAGCTGTATGCTAAAATGTCATGGAACAAGTAAGAAGAAAGGAAGATATGCAAACCATCTGCTCAGTAGATGGTGCAGCAATATTTGAGTCAGCTCTTTGTGGTTTTCTGTAACACAATACACACTTTTGAACAGAAAGCTACTGTATTCATGGGATTCCCAAAATTTCAAACAGATATGAAATGTGTCCCTGGCATTTTGAGAAAACAAGACCTAGGGAACTAGGCTATAAGCTAGGAACTGACTGTAGGCTGGTCTTGCTTGGTAAGATCATGGAGCAGATCCTCCTGGAAACTATACTGAGGCACAGAGGAAATTGGGATGTGACTGGTGCCAGCCCATAGGGCCCCACCAAGGACAAATTCTGCCTGACAGTGTTGATGATCTTCTGCAGTGGGGTTGCAGATTGGTGTATAAGGGAGGAGCAAAAGACATCATCTTCCTGGATCTGTGCACATTTGGCACTACCCTGCACAACATCCATGTTTGGAGAGACATGGGTTGGATGGATGGAACACTTGGTGGATAAGGAATTGGTTGGATGGTCACAATCAAAAAGTTGTGGTCAATTTGTTGAAGTGGAGACCAATGATGAGTGGCATGAGGGGTACTGGGATTGCTGCTGTTTAATATCTTTGTCAGTGGCATTGACAGTGGAACTGAGAGCACTTTAAGGTCCCTTCTAACCCAAACCATTTCATGATTCTATGATTCTTGAACAATTTTCAGAATCAGACCAATTGTGACAACAGAATCTCTGGTAAAGTTTTGATATATAAACATGGCAATTTCACTTTAATTCAGAAATGTGCAATACATTCTATTTTTGTATACTTGCAAGGTAATTTTAGTTCTAGACTGTGATGATATAAAACAAAACAAGTTAAATCAAACAACTACTCATTTGCTGGAAGTAAACTCTAGGAGATGTAAATTGTTTATAAATGCAGTAAGATTCCTTTTTTTTCTTAGTACTTGGCATTCTGAGAGCATGTAAACCACCAGGAAGTGATTATTAATACAATGTACTAAAAATCTGCAGATTTTCTTATTGCTGACTAACCCTAGATGTTTTTCCCCTACCATCTATCATTTTTTTTTCTATCATTTTACCAATCATAATTCAGAGTAGCTGACAGAAAACTGCCTACTTTTTTACGTTCTCATGTTGCAGTGGTCTTTATAACGTTTATTCACGTTAAGCACTAAACATGTTTGCAGAATGCTAAATACTCCAAAAGAGAAAAATACGTTTTTCCTGTAAAACCATCAGTAAATATATAAAGTAATACTCAGCATGTCAGCATTTCTGCCCAATAACATAATGAGGTGATAAGTTACTTCAAGAGCCCTAAGAATAATAGCCTACTGGATTTTAATTTGTTGAGGTTAAATGAATAGCCTTATGCTTTAAAAGGGTACCTTCCAGCACCAAAAGCAGTGCATGCTTTAAGGACTCCTTGACAGCTGAAATAAAGTTCCTAGGGCTTGTATACTGCTGACCTTGATAGCTTTTTAGTTTAAAACGTTTTAAAGGTACATGTACGACAACACTGGTGAGGGAGAAAAAAAAGGAAACAAATGCCAGGAGATCTAACAGAAGCAAGATGCATTTGGTTTTGACTTCTAATTAATCAAGATAACATCTCTTTCAGCCATTAGACAGTAAAATCAATAACCTGGGTAGTCTGACTGCCAGTTAGACTTATACACCAACACCTATTATTGGCAAAACTGTGATGTATTTAACTATTTCATCCTTTATTATATTAAGAAAGGTAACCAGCCTCTGTGAGAGAGTACAGGAAAAAGTCCATCACCACAGTAAGTTGCTACCCATCCGTTGGCAAATTTTCCACTAGGGCCCCTCTAGATGCTCCTCACTCCTTTCTCTAACTGCTCTTTTCCCTTACCAGAGTGACCGACTGTTATAGAAATAAACAATAATAAAAAAACACCCCAAACCTCAGCTGCACCACTACTAGATCTTCAGGGAAACTGAAAATTTTATTTTTGGGAATCAGTGATATTCTGACCTAAGCAGAAAATACAAGTGATGCTCCTATTATATTGCTGCAGGAAAAAAAATGGCACCTGACCAGAACAAGAGGC
>VZTT01053156.1:6913-25657 GCA_013400855.1 Buphagus erythrorhynchus
ATGAGCCTTGATAAGCAACAAGAGGAAATTGATATCTCATAATAACAGTGATGCCTAAGGACACCCAGTGTGCTCTGTAGCGCTCTGTCATCAAACGCCCTGATGCTACCTTTGCTCAGGTGCAACTTCACTGCAAACTCGACATAGATGTTCCACTCTGCATGTACTTCTCTAGGCACTGTGAGGGGGCCAGTGGCTCTCAGTACACAGTGGAAAACACAATACAAGTCTGAGAGATTTGGACTTTTGTACTTAGACCAGTATGTTTGGACACATACCTAAATATACGTACTGATTTTAGCCAAGTTAGATCACTCTGGATTCCATTACTGTATTGAGATTCTGAATGGAAAGCATGACAGTGTTTGGGTAAAGGACAGCACTTCAGTCTTCAGGATTCTTGCAACAGCTGATGAAACTACCCAGGGATGAAGACACATATGAAAACACAACTGTGAAATTTCAGCTGTCACTGATCATACCCTAGCCTTCCCAAAAGAAACTGTTTTAAAATGATTTGCTTTTTTCTGTCCTTCCCATCATTTTATGCTTAGGTATCCGGATTATTTTTCATCTAGGTATAGAAACTGAAAATAATACCTTTCCACCTTGCTGTACTCTTTTTCCTCTCCCTTAGCTTGATACATGTAGATGTACACAGCATACTGTCCTTTTCCCTTATATGCTCCGGGTCTGTGCTCACTTTACACAAAAGATTTTCCTCACTAATATCACCAAATGCCTGAAAAATAGAACAGACAAAACCAACATATTAATACAGCAGCATTCAGTGAAATATCAGAAGGAATATAGATGACTTTGATTACCCTTCACCACCCCTCTCTTCTTGCTTTCAAAATATCACAGCTTAGAAGCTTTTGTGTGTGTGAAATTTTATTCTGTCATACTAATAACCCAGCTTTGCAGCAGCTTATGGTTTAGCTTTCATGATTTCAGTTCTACTCCTGGGCTTATAACAATTTTTCTAACAGTTCTGCCAAAATATTATGAAGTAAAACTTACTGTAAATGTATTCACTAATACAGATAGAGCAGTGAGATTAACAATTTAAACACATGTGAAATGTGAATTCACCTAATTTTTCTCACTCCAAATGCTTTAGTAAAACAATGGAATGGGGATTTTTACACCCGTTGCTTTTCATAATTTCTTCTTATGATGTTCTTGACACATGGAGATTTGAGTGAATAAAGAATATGCACTCAAAGAAGGAAATCAGGGCCATGAGGAGGAGATGTTATAGGACTGGAAATTGGTTCTAAAGCCAAGGCACTGCACCAGATTCAGCTGAGTTCATTAGTAGTTACCACATCACATGTCAGATCCTCAGCTTGTGTCATGTGGGGGACATTTTGCATAAGAGTGCCCTGACTCCAATTGTTTTCATGTTTTGGAGTGCCCATGTAAGAGAAATTTTGCTCTGATGAATTTGAGCAGAAATCAAATTTCATATACTGAGAGGTAACTGAGCTCGGCTCTGTCTAGCTGCTGTTACTCAAATGTTAGCATGAAAAAGCAAGTTGATCCAGTAATACAGTAATATTTTAAAGAATTTTGCTATTCTCAATCTAGTTTAGCACAGCTATAATAAATTTTCCAAACACAAGTACATGTAAGGGAATAATCTCCAATTTCTAAGTCTTTCATAAGACTTGTTTCTATGCAAAAAAAGAGGATAGAGGGGATATTTAGAGTTCCATGGAAAAGCCTTTCCTTTGATGCTGGTTAACACATACCAAGCTCTTCCAAACCTGATGATTCACATATTCAGCATGCCTGACTGAAGCAATAGGAACCCTTTGCTACAATTAAGGTGCTATCATTTACTTGTATACTTTAAATTAAAGCTTGTATAGATGTGTCAGGTTTCTAAACTTGATCAGATGTTGTGCAGAGTTAAATTCTTAAATTAAAGTCCAAGTTGTTTCTGAGAGTGACTTAATAGCAGTAACCTTACGGCTAATCAACCATGTAGTAAAGTTCACTGTGCACTTACTGCAGTGTAATTATAAAGTGAGCAAAAATATAATTGATGCATTTTGTCAATCTGTGTAGCTGCAAGGTACTTTTTCAAAGGTTATTTTTTTATTCAGATAAAGCAAGTTAATGCTGTTTTGGCAATTATCCTTTGACTTCAGAGATTTTACTGCTGATTCATGTAAAACTGTGATAGATGAATAAAGATTATAAGTGTTTAAAAGTACAAAATACCTTCTGCAACAATCAGTGGCTCTGCCCTTTCAGCATAAAATTGTTCTGAAAATCACTGAAAATACAGCAAGTCTTGGTGTTTAAAGTGAGTTTAAACTGAAAGATGTAATTTTTAATACAAAAAAACANTTATTCAGATAAAGCAAGTTAATGCTGTTTTGGCAATTATCCTTTGACTTCAGAGATTTTACTGCTGATTCATGTAAAACTGTGATAGATGAATAAAGATTATAAGTGTTTAAAAGTACAAAATACCTTCTGCAACAATCAGTGGCTCTGCCCTTTCAGCATAAAATTGTTCTGAAAATCACTGAAAATACAGCAAGTCTTGGTGTTTAAAGTGAGTTTAAACTGAAAGATGTAATTTTTAATACAAAAAAACACTTTTAAAGTACCCCTTAATTATCATCACTGCTGTTTGTTATGTAACACAACTAGAGAGCTATGGCAGCATTTTTCCCTTGAGCACTGGCTCAGACTGAATGGGTGTGCTTGAACTTGCTTCCATTCCTTCTGCAAACAACAGAAGGAAAGAGTTCTAACTCTTCAGGACCCCGAGAAAAAAAAAATTACAATTTCCATGAAGATAATATATTTGTGTATGTGTTAGTTGGGTAGGTAACCGTTACTCCTCACCCCACATTCTCTGCAAGCAAAAAAAAAAGCCAGTATGATTTAAAATTGAATATTCATATACAGAACAAGGCTATAATGCTGTAGTTCTGGTATTTCAGTAATTTTTTGGTTATCTGAAAGCCAGTGAGTCCTGCTGAAAAGGTCCAGTCTTATTCCTTTCCGGGTCCTCCTATCAGAGCAGAGACAGCAACATAGATAAGCAGGACATGGCCACTTGGAGGAAAGAAATCTTTTTCCACGTGACTTTCTGGGCTACAGAGTATATAAAATCTGAGATTTGTAGAACACTAGGGAGGGTGGAAATGGCCACATGCTGCAAGGCTGCCTCCTGCATTTCCATCCTGTTGCAACAGTCTCGACTGCAGCTGATAATAAATTCACAATTAATAGACCCAGCTTCCATTTAAAACTATACTACAATTTACTGGGAAAAAAGCAAGGACCTAATATTGTATTTTATAGGGAAAATGACGTGAAACAGAAGATATGGAGAAATACCTTCTGCTCAGCCGAGACACATTGTGCTCATGCTCCATCTTCAGGAGAGGCATTGGATTACCCCCCACAAGGGCAAGAAGCAACAGACTTTCAGGACGGGGTTTACATGTCACATGTGAGATGACCTGGATCAATTTCAGAATGAAGCATACAAGCACAAGATTTCTCCAGGAAATCTTTTTTCCTTGTTCTCATCCTTTCAGTGGCACTGAAAGCACTGCCTGGACAACTAATTCCTTTCTTAAACTGATTATCTTTAATTGGATTATAACATTAAAGGAGAAATATATACTGGCAACAATAACTTAAAACAGTCTGGTTTACTTCTTATTTAAAGTGAAACTTGCTATACAGCCATGACCCTCAACAAAAGGGCTGTAAGTTTGCAGGCTGTACTGATCCGACTGCCTATGTCCATGGGAGTATCCCTCAGCTGAGTTGGTAAAATGTGTGATTCCCAGCTGAACCTCAAAGCATGTTGAGAGAGATCATTCTCCCACTGAATGCAGTTGCAAAGTATATTATGTTTTCAATGGGACAAGATTAAATCTCAGAATTAGGAAGGCAGCATGTGGTAAAGCCTATTCAGCCCACAAGTATGTACACACCTGCATGCATTAATCACTCTTCTGTGGGACAAACCTTTCCTGTTAATCCCTGCTTTTATAGGGATTTCCAGGAAATCAACTCATGCTTGGTTTGAGCTGGCCATGTTTGTGGATGACCTGACATGATGCTGCTGAGGCCAGCCAAAGTGGGTCAGTTTACACCAAGTAATTACCATTGCCCAGCCTCTCCCCCAGCCAAAACATCCTCACCCACTCCGCACAGCTGAGCCAGCTTACAGGGAAGCCGGAGCTGTGCTGCTCCCTCCCAGTGTCTGGTGAGATGAGGATGAAGTCATGAGGTAGGGTGCCAACCTCAGGTACTGAGCTGGAACCATCCTCCCTCTTTCTCTCCTCCACAAACCTTTAGTGACCACTGAAGTGAGACTCTTCATGAAAACAGCACTTGGGACTTTTGCAGTAAACTTGGCCAATTTGTTCCTTTAATGAAATTAGGGCCAGAAAAAGATGCACTCACATCCATGCATAAACTGTGCTGGAGTCAACTGCATGGCTTAGGCACACACAGGGGAAAAAATATAGGGCCCAATAATCATAGCAACACTGTGTATAAAAAAAAAAAAAAAAGAATTTGTGGAATTAAGAATAAAACATGAGGCAATTTGTTGATTTGCCCAGGGAATATAAGAGAGCAACAAATGTGTAGATTATTCTAAGGCTGTTTTTTTTGTGTCATTATCAGATCCAAGAACTGTATATAAAAGCATGCGGTCCTTCACACAAACTATACTTCACAAGTATAGTTTGCTCAAACAATTGTAAAATATTCAGTATTCTTAAGATTAAATATCTGAATATTGCTTCTGAAGGAACAGCTGTCAGCTTAAATCTAAATTCTAGTTTGTTTACTGGCTGTATTTTATATCTGTTAGAAAATGACACCAAATGGCAATAAAATTGTTGTAAGTATTCTACTGGGGACTATAAATGCCCTTTGGTTACAGTGTACATATCTTTATACATAATTCCAGTATATTTTCCCTAGAATTATGTNGTGAGACTCTTCATGAAAACAGCACGTGGGGCTTTTGCAGTAAACTTGGCCAATTTGTTCCTTTAATGAAATTAGGGCCAGAAAAAGATGCACTCACATCCATGCATAAACTGTGCTGGAGTCAACTGCATGGCTTAGGCACACACAGGGGAAAAAATATAGGGCCCAATAATCATAGCAACACTGTGTATAAAAAAAANTTTTATATCTGTTAGAAAATGACACCAAATGGCAATAAAATTGTTGTAAGTATTCTACTGGGGACTATAAATGCCCTTTGGTTACAGTGTACATATCTTTATACATAATTCCAGTATATTTTCCCTAGAATTATGTTAAATATGTAAAAAGCCTTTTCTCATAAAGGTAAAAATGCTAGATGTTTCCAAGCTGTAATTTAGCATTAGTGTCAAGATTGCTTCAGAAAATAAGCCACGGTTACTGTTTCATTCTTTTTAAGTGTCACTCAGCATACCATATCTGATCTTGTATTCAAAATAAACTTACATGATTTTATTCACTTTTCCAGAAGTGCAGGAGGGTTTAGACATAATTTATAGCATATGGATTGATGTAAATAGCTTAAACTAAGTAATTGGCTACTCACCTACGCTGTCTTAACCTATTACTGCTAGGTACTTTTCAAGTAATTAGGGAAAACAGATCTCTTTTATCCAGTAAGTTTAAATTGGATGAATCCTTGACATTTGTGAAGGCTTATTTGATAGATAAAATCATACTATACAAAAACTTTCTCTACAATGCTGAGGTTTACTAGGCCTATAATAAGAAACTGATTTTTTGTTGAGTTAAAGTGACTTATCTTTGCCCTTTTAATAAGAAATTAACTCCAGTCAGCAAAAGTCGAGATAAAAATCACCAAGTTGGTGTTATCACCATGTAGACAGCAAACACGTACCACTATCATCAACTTTTCTGTGCCTGGATTTCAAATATGTTTAAAATGCTAAAATTCAATAATTTCCTTTATACTACAATAACATCAGATTAATGAATACCGAAAAGCATGAAAAGTGATTTATTTTGGGAAGGTCAATCCTTAGTTATCCAACAGTTAAACTGAATTACTATAAAGGAGAAATATATTATAGGTAAAAAGGAAAATGGTTTTTACTGCATGTGAATTCTTTCAGTTTTACAGTGCTTATGATAAAAAGACTGCACCTACAAGTTTAACCTCTATAATTTTTATGTTGCACATTTAAAAGAAAATCTTTTTATTTAACATTTCTAGGGCAATTTATACATGTCACTTTGTACTTAATGTTCCTTTTAAAACAGTTAGTTTTACCTCATCCCTATGAAACCTATAAAACTACTTTTCATACCAGACATGAAATTTCTAGTTATACCAGGAAATATGGACCTCTAATGGGAATACCACACATTAAGAAATAAGTATTTTAAAGAAGCTATTACTTAGAGGACATTGATTCCTAGCTAGTGTACTTCTGCACACAGCACTTACAAACTGGCTTTGCTAACTGGGAAAAAAAAATAAAAGAAAAGAAAGGTAATTATTATTAAAGTGAATTTTGGCTCCTTGGATAAAATTAGGTTCACATTGAAGTGATTTGCTGAATTAGGGCTCTGAGAAAATCTTGCTTTCACTGAAATATAAAAGAGTAGGAAGAGGCTGTAAATATGAAGTGAATTCCTTACGAGCATCCAAGAACTTCATAGCAAGATTATGCAAAATTCCTCTTATGCCTGTCAAAAAATATCTGCAGATACAGAAACATATCTGAAGTTAAAGTCACCAAGAGTTGAACACATGAATCTGAGGTAGAATTTGGCCTGGTGATTTCAGTTCTCATGGCTGTTCTCAGGTTCCTGTGTTTGGCAAGAGAAACACTGCCCCAGATCTCGCCAGCCTGCACACACTCCTCATTTAGCTGAATGCTAATAATCTACTGCTTATGCTGGTGGTGCCCTCTGAACAATGCCTATATTTGCACATATTTTTTCAAAGTAATTATAATTCCTGTGTTGTTTTCTGCCAAATTTCTCATTTCCTCCCATTAAACATATTATTTTTGAAGAACACACACCAAAACCAATACCCATCATGCTGTAAATGTCACAAAGCATTAAATATCTGATGGACAGATCTTAATCCCCAAATGCCTGAATTAATGAGGTTCCACTGTAGTATTTAGGAATAAATGTTATGACTCTTTCACGTATGACTCCTGAAACTTACAGAAATTAAAAGTCAAAGTATTTTCTTTTTGCTGTCTTCAGAGTTAGATGCCTTCAGAGTTTCTTAATAAAAGTGAACAAACAAAAATTTACACTGAAATAATTACATTTTCACATTTGGTATGTTAATAATAAAAAGGGGGATGTTTCACAGGAAGAAGATGCACGTAACCCCCAGTTCCTAGATGCTGTTCAATTACTCCTTGCATTGTGCAATTTTGCAAGAGCACTAGCCCATCCAGAAGAACAAAATAAGTGAAAATTGATTGTTTTCTTACTCTATGGATGCTGCAGACTGAGTAGAGGTATATACAAAGGTAGGACACGCCACAATTGCCACAGAGCACCCCTGTTCTTACAGGTAGTGTTCCTACGGTCCCAACACAACATTTCATACAAATATCTTGTCTCTGGTGAGGAGAAAGAGGCTTGCTGATCATGAAGAAAGAAGAAAGGCAGCTGTCATTTCTATGACAGAGGGAGGGAATAGATAACGCTCTCTGCCCTTGTCAATGTGGAAGAAAAGCCTTCCCTCCTTCACCACTGCTGGAAAGGTGAGGAGAGGAATGAAAAGCAAAACGGGAACACATCTTGTTTCTTTTGGTGAGGTGTTGTACCCATTCTAGAATAAAACAGGTAAGATTATGAAATTACATTATGTAGGTAAACTTATGGTAAGGAGAAATCTTATTTACATCAATGGGTGATCCAATGGAAGCTGATTAAATTTAGAATAACAGGAGACTTCTGACCAAATAAACTATAAGGATCCAGAAAAATCTTTCCATTGAGTCAGTGGGAGCAAAATAACTAAGATAGACTAGGGTTAGGTAAACTAATTACCTGAGTCTTTAGAGTAGCTCTAGATAGTCAAACTGAAAATCCTTATACACAACAAGTTGTCAACAGAGGGAGCAAACTGAAAAGATTATTAACTGAAAAGAAGCCCATGTGCCTTTCATCTCCTACACTCTTAAAAACTATACATAACATTGCAATGCACCTTTAAGCTCCAAAACAATTTTGTAACCCCATTCAAGTACCCCTGCTTGTCTAGCTGCAGCAAAGGGGGAAAAAATGTTCCTGAGGGATGACAACAGCAGCAAGTGGTAAAGCTCAGGTGTATTTTTCCCCATGGCAGCAAACTTCTCACTTGTCAGTGTATAGTTTTAAAATTCATTACATATTCCTAATTTGGAACTGAAGTAGAAAGCCCTGACCTATAAAACACACAAATGTATAATTACATCTGTTATCAACTAAATGTAAGATCTGTATATGGTTTTTATTGCAATTATTAGTTAAGCACATTTCTTATTTGTAATTGCATTTAGATCTACAAGTAAAAATGCTGTAAAGCACACATTATCTCCTAAATTAGATGTACAGCTTTCAAGACAATGAGGTGAAACTCAGTCATGGATTTTAGGGATAGGCCATGTTATGATCTGGTGTGGGAAACTATAAAGAAGTGTCTTGAGCCATCCACATTACACATTGCTTACTTTGTGGATGCTGGAAGCTTCTCAAAAGCTCACCTTGGAAGACAAAACTATAAATGTGTATGAGAACACATTTCTTCTCTCTCAGAAGTACAGAACAGATTAATGAGCTGAAACAGTGCACTGGGTTAAGATTGCTTTGGGTGTTCAAAGACCCTCCTTCCAATGCCTGGTGGAAGCTGAATGAAACCTCACCACTGAAAAGCTGAGAAGAGCTTAACTGAGAAAAACCATTCTGCAAAAAGCTGCACTTGTAACAGGCAGAAAGTAGGAGTTTGGCTGCCTGGTCGACCTCCAACATGGAAAAGGTGTTTTAGCAAAAGTCTAGGCAATTATTCACATGAGGAATTTCTTCAACAGACTTGGGCATGGACCTGGATTTGCCAGTTTCTTTGTTCCAGTAATTAAGTTCTACTTCATGTAGGCCACATGCCTTCTCTTGTTTTCTTTGGCCAGCTTGAAGACTCTGGTGTCTTCACTCTGGTGAATCACAAGTTCCCCGGGCAGAAAATAATGTTTGAAATCCTTGAGGACAGTTTCCTTTAAATTAAATTTTCTTTAAAAAGCCAAGTAGGGCAAAGACATTAAGAATAAAATCTCTAATGAAGAAAACAGCCTTGAAACATTAAACAAAGGAGCAGAAGCAATGTTGGCTCATGCTGGAAAGACGTACTTGAACCTTCACCTTAGAAGTGCGCAGATGAAAACATTGTGTTTCATCACCACTTGTGCCAGTTTTGGTAAAAAGATCACCATAATGATGCTCCCACTTCTTATCTGGGTAGGCAAAGTAATATTCTTTGACTCTACTTTCTCTTAAATGCCAATCTTTTTTTAAGAGTCTCTCAGCACAAGACCAAAGGCAAAAAGGAAATGTTCCTCTTCAAAGCACTTAGAACAAAAATGGCAAAGCAATGAACAAAATGCAGCCCATGAAACAAGTAATGGGTGATACGCCTCTTTAATAACATCCTGTATTGTATTTTAGTGCACAAGCTGCTGAAATGCTGACAACATCCAAGATTCAATCTAAAACATGCAAGATGCCAGTAGGTAATCTAACTGTGCCTTAGCTCTGTGTATCTGAGTACAAACTAAGTGAATGACCACACTTGTAGCAATAGCTGTCCATTAAATGTGCACAGTACTTACCTTGTATATTTATATAAATATAATTCCTGTACAGAATGACCTTATGTGGTTCTAAGGGATATATATTTATAAATAATCTCTATGTGTGTCATTTCAATGTATATCTTACATAATTGCCTTTAAATGGCTCTATAAACAATCCGAAATTGCTACTTTGCACTGCAAAAGCATTAACTCATTGATTATACACTACTGTTTACGAGTGAGGTCTTCCTATGGAAGCTTTAAGTGTGTATTTCGGGCAGGGCCAGGCACGGCCTATTTTCCTCTTGTGGCTGTAAGCTAGTTCTGAAAAGCACCCCTTGTCCTTCAAAGCCTGGCAGCAGGGAGCCTGCTCACACCTACCTCAATGATAGCCCCATCAGGGAGCCTGAGGAAGTGCCTGTAGAGCTCCTGGAAGCCGCTGAGGTGAACCGTGTAGACACAGATGTGAACAGTGGTGCTACCTTTCCAGCTGGCTGCAGCGTCAGGGATTTCATCCCGGTGCCGGAGGTCACAGCTGGAGACACCAGGCTGGCTGGCGTGGTCCTTCCAGATGTAATCAGACACTGCCACCTAGTGAAACACAGCCCCCCCCCACCCCGGACACACACACACANAATTAACTTCTGGCAAGAGCTTAACCGATTTAAAATGATTTTACAATAAATCTGCAAAGCCTGTACCATATGCAGTGCTCGCACACAGTTCTCTACTACATATTTTTTATGACATAGATCTAAATAGAGGAGATAGACAAATCCCTAGTGTATATTCTATAAAGTTAATTCTGCACAGATGAAGCTGTAATTGACTCCCGTATTAACCAAAAGTAGAGAGATCAAGCAGGGTAGGTTAAACAATAAAATGGCAATGCTGATTAGGGGAAAAAAAAAAAAGCTTCCCAAGATTTTTGTGAACGAGTATTTGTATTTCTCTCTCTTTGAGAAGCCTTTGCTCCTGTACCCACAAGCATTTTTTAGGCTCTGATCTCTGTAAAATATTAAAATAACCTTTTGCTGCTAACTGAATTGCAGATGAGGCAGAGTAAATAAGGTGTATTTTAGGGCATTGCGTAAAGCTAGTTTATTAACAGCTACCTAGCTTCCTAGTTTGCTCTAAACATGTCTGGCTTGGTAGGTTTTGTATCCCCCTACATCAGTCAGAATTTCCATTTAGTCTATTTCATATTAATTCTTTACACAGGCTGAGCAGAATTCAAGACTTCAGACAGATCATGGCACAAGGCTTAAGCACTCTTTATCCTTAACTAGAAATGATGATGAGAAGCATTATTTTTATACTGCCCCTGAAGTGAAAGCATAAGCTTTTTAACCCTCCACTTTTGCAAGACCTTTTCGTCACTCATTTTCTCCCATGAGATGCTACTCCTGTGTGTGGAAGGAAGAAATTGGTGATATTGGTACATCCTTACAATACATCAGCATGATCTTCCCAAACACTTCTATTTAATGTAGACAAAATACCACTTTTACTGCCCTAGCACTTGCTTTTTCTTTCAGGAATGTGTATTACACTGGCAGAAATGATTGAAACTTACAAAGCTAGCTAAAGAAAAGCTCTCATTTAAGATAGGTACATCAAAACCTTCTTCTGTATAGTCTTGCTTTTACTTTTTCCTGAAATGAAGAACTCAGATTCTTACAAGATATCTCAAAAACCAGATACAAATTTTTCCCCTCACTTGGGAAAAGTCAGATTTAGCTCAGTTTGCTTGTGTTCCAGTTCCCATTTCCTCAACTGTTCTTACGCATTACAAGGAATCCCATAACTAGCACACTGTGCCAATGCCACGACCCTAACGTGCATGCTGCTATTATGAGCCGCTGCCTTAGGAGAGGATTTGTTTTAGGTGAATTAAGAAAGCAAGAACACGTATAGGAAATGATCTCCAACTCTTTTCCAGGAATGACAGAACAATAGGATACTTCATTTTAGCCTCAGCTTCCATTTACATCAGCTCTAATCAATTTTTTTTACATTTTTAAAAAAGGAGAGGCCATCTGAAATTTAAGGTAAAATAAGGACAGTCTGAATTTTCCACACCAGAGTCTCTGGGGTTCAAAGGCTTTCATTCAGGACAAAATGTTAGGAACATACAGCAGCCCTAAGGACAGGACAATCCCTATATTTTCTTCTGTCTACCACACAAGGCACATGCCTGCATCACACAGTGTCCATAAGAATTAATGTGGCCAGTGGTCTCAAGAAAGCAGGGAGTCAACTTCCATTGGTACCATGTTGGCTTGAGCACAGAGGAGCTGCTGCAAGAGCTGACACACCACAGCCCCTGGAGTGGTTACTCTCCTCTCTCATCCCAATGTCTCCCTACCAGAACTTCTAACTTGTCCAATTCAAGAGCAACAAGGCTTTCCTGGTCTCATGTCTCCTCCCCGATCTATGGCTTCAGGAAAGATAAATGGTTGAAACACCCAGCTCAGAAACTCAGTCTTCAGGAAACACAGCAAGCAGGATAATCTCTGTCACAATCCTCCTGTTATGCTAGATGCATTTTTCCCTGCATTGCTAGCTTCCTTTATTGAAAGGGTTTTCTTCCCTCCTAAATCAGTTCCATGCTTTCCCCTGCTTCTTGTCTGACCTTTATCTTACCTCACTTTCACTGAATCTTCTTGTTCTTCTCTTTTGTTTGTCCTTATCAACTACCAAGGGGCTTATTTACTGTGTGTTTTGCAAGCCATGGGTATGAACACCACATCCTTCTTTGCAGTTCTTTTTTGCCCATTTGAGCTGTGAGCTCTGGGGGCAAAAAATATGCATTCTTGTCCAGCACAGGGGAGAGCATGGACTTTCCACTAATTTCACACAAATAAATTACCACCTATTTTTTCAATCAGTGCCAAATCTGAGTGTAATTTACAACATAAAATTACTGTGAGGCAGCCAAAGCCATGCTATTTAAAACTTTGTGCCTGAGCAAGTCTTCACTTTGCCAGGGCAAAGACCTTCTTTGGAAGTTCTTCACTCTGGGTGCTATTCCCAGGGCACCGTATCCATATGGGACCAGGTATGGCATCAGAAGTCTGTCTTCCTCCCCAAGAGCAGACAGTTCTGCAGGATAGTGGGAGTGCACAAACCCATCTGATCTGTTGTCACATTTCAAGATCTGGTGAGCCCCTTCTGAGGACATTGGTGTGACTAGCCAAGAGAACATGAGAACATGATGATATTGGTCTGCATGTCCTCCTCCCTGCTCCCTCCCCCCACCCCCCAAAAAAAACAAAAAAGCACAGATTGATTATCTGACAACTGAGAGAGAAAAGGCACCACCAGCACTGATGGTGCTCTGGAAAGCTGTATAGCCTAGGTCTGGGATAGGCACTAGAAAGGAAGGAAAGAGGACCCTTTGCTGGAGCATCACTCATTAACTCTTCCTCAAAGTCACCTGGTAGTGTGAGTTTGCCTGAAGGCAGACTCTTCAATATGTGGAGGGATATAACATTTGAACACCACTGCCAGGAAGGAGGAGCAGCTCAGTTTGTGGCTGTGGATTTAGAGACCCCAGCACAGAAGGACCTTTCTGTTCCCCCCTTGCTGGCACCATCTGCAAGTGTTTGGCAGACAGATGTCCACTGCCTTGAAACTCTCAAAACACATTTCTGTGAAGTGATAGGTCACTAGAGAGCTGCTGTGGCCTACATAACCTGAAGTAAGCTCCAAAAGTAAACTCTACTGTCATCTGAAATTTCTATCATTAAGTTAATCAAAAATGTCCATTCATTTCTACAGGAATACAATATGAGTTAGTAAATCCACTGAGACAGGCTAGTCAAGAGACTGTGCATATAGGACACGTCAGAGAAACTGAAGTTAGCAGTGATCTAGATTCACAAGGGCTGACAAGAAACCACAAAATGCCAGAGCAGTGTACAGTAATCCTTAAATGAAATTCATCTTTCAGCAGAAAAACACATTAAGGATGGTAATTCAATGATAAAAGAGGCAGGCCAGAACAGGTTCAAATGCTGAATATTTCACAACATAACTTAATTAAAGCGGGACTGTGAGGCTGTTAATCGCTTTATAATAGTTCAGCTTGAAATGAGGCCTGATGTGAGTGCCCTTATAGTTTATTTGTTTATATTATTATAATCATAAAATGTTACATCGACCTAAGGCAAATGTACAGTTTTCACTGGCCTTTATTATGGTGGCATTTTTTTCTCCTTTTGGTCGTCCTTTTTTTGTGCAAGTATGAGAAGGAAAGAACTGGGAGGAAGGGTCATGAATTTAGGTCAGATCAGATGATTCAGTAAGTCTCATGTGGGTTTAAGTCTTATTAATAATTTTAATACATTCTTCCTTGACAACAATTATTTCAATCACCGTGCTTTTAATGTACACTGTGACGTAAAAATACACAGGTTTTTAAAAGAGTGGAGCACGTTTCTCCTGCAAAAAAAAGTAAATTATGTCAACACTTTGGAAATTACAGTGCATAACCTAGAAAAAAGACAAAAATACATTTGTAAGTACAAATACAAATGTATTTTGTTGTATAAATGTACTATGCCACACCAAGTATAGAGAAATATGTTATTGAAGTAGAACACATTTTAAACACAAATATATTGATAAATGAATATTTATAAATATATTACACAACTGAGGCACAGCCAATTAATATTACCAATATTTCCTAGATCAGGGTACAGAAAATGCCATGCTAGTGTGTAAAGGTACTATGATATTTTCTATTGTTTGACAGCTTTTGTGGAAGAAGAAAGGAAAGAATATTTCTTCAGATTTTCTGAGCTAAAGTGGGAATGAGAGGAAGACTTATAGTGTCTTTAAAAAAAGTCATCAGCATGAAAAAAGTTCTTTTTTAAAAGTTGAGAAATATACGTGTGTCCAAACACTTGATTGGTACTGATTCTTAACTGCAGCAGCATTATTATTAGCAAAGTCATGTGAAAGAATTCCAGGCTCATGCATTGCAAAATGGATAAAAAACCTGTTAGAAAACAGAATTCAAAGAAAATGCATAAAATGAGTAAAATGGACCAAATCTACCAGTTGAGAACGTGTGGAACTGTATGCTGGCCACGACAAGTAATTAGTAAAATTACAAGATGTTAACTTTAGTCAAAAAGGCAAAAAAGGTGTTGAAATTATAGAAAAAAAAAGGCATCAAAAGTCGAGGATGCTGTATTTACTTCAAGTAACTTTCATAAACATGGTAAGTGCATTTTCTGTGGTAAGAGTTGTAAATATGGGAATTACTGTCCTGGAGGCAATCTTTGTTAAACCAGCGTAGCTTTACAATTAAAAGAACAAAAGCTGGCTAGTGCTAACCTCTGAGGGAAGCACAGCACCCCTTAAGCATTACAAACCCCATTTCTGACAAACTGTTGCTAAAAACCTTGCCAGCAGCTCTAGTAAAAGAAGAATTTATATGAAAATATATAAAAACAGCCTTCCTGTCTGTGTCAAAGGCACCTTGGTGGTGTCCAGGTTCCAGTGAAGTTATCACTGGACCTTGGTGACAGTGGGGACAGTTTCCAAGCCACTGTAGGAAGGATGCAGTACTTGACAAGTCGTGAAAATGAACTCGGTTTGAATAAATCATGAAATTGGAAACATGGCAAGCAAAGGCATGAACAAGAGAAGCTATTAGGATTGCCAAAAGTCATACCACCACGAGAAAGCCACACCAATGCTCCTCATATTTAACCCTTACATGCACAAAGCACTCACACACATTTATGCAATTGCAGCTCTGGTGGCGTGGCAGCGTGTGCTCTCACTCCTGGGGCAATAACGAGGCAATAGTGAGTGTCTCAGGTTAGTAGAGGCCTTTGTGGGCTCCTGGCAACTCTGCAGAGAGATAACTCATTTCTAGATCGTCCTATTTATGAACATAATGGACCAGCATAAGGGACCAACAGTATCCAAGAATTGTTTCTTTCAGTGAAATTATGAATGCCTGAAGCATTGCTGTTACAGTCTTTTCTGATTTATTTAACAAACAGACATGGACAGACTAAATGGTGAAAAACAGCATATACAGAGAATAACCTCTTTGTAAATGACTAAGGAGAAATCCCAGAATAGAATAGATTTATGGAAAGCTGCTTAGCATCATAGCACTAGGAAACAGCGACGGGTCTTTTTGTTTCAGATTTGCAATAGCAACCTATTTACAGATATGTCCAGTGAACAGCAATGCAGATCTTTTCTAGGGGATGATTTTCATCTCCTGCTTTTAGATATTACAAAGTGCAGCCACATATTCTTTAGCTACACTGCACACACTGCTTGTGTAGTCTGCTGCTCACCATCCCATTTTTTCAGATCTAAATATTTTGTGGTTTTAAGTCTCCGCACTTCATTTGCTCATAAAAAAATACAAATGTAGAAATACTCGCATTCAAACAATAATAAGTCTGGGGTGGAAAAAAGTCATCTCAAGAATTAAGTCAAGGAAAACTGATATTCAATGCAGCAAAAACCTTAGTGACTAAAAATTAAAGGCCACAGCTTTCTTGCATTTCCTTGTGCATAGCAGTGTCTTTGTCCATTGATTTGCCCTAAGGAAAGGAGATAAAATACATTCCCTTCCTATTCCAGAGAATCCTGCTATATTCTGAGCCCAGAGTGGCTTTCGTTCAGATGGGCAAGAGAAGTCTCTCTCCATGCTTCATTTCCCAAATTTTGTAAGGGATGCTGGAATCAGTTACTTAAGAAAGCATCTTCAGTAACTTCAGACACACAGGATGTTATATACAAAAGTGTTTAGGATAAGTTATTTTCCCTATGGAAGTCAGGAATTTAATGCATACAAGGGCATATCTGTGTAAATAAGAGTGTCTGCTATTCATTATCTGCTCATCAACATTTGTTATTCATTACTCATGTGTTTACAAATGTAATGCAGTCAGAAAGCAGAAATAATACTATATGACTTTGGTGACCAAAAATACACCAGAAACAACAAATAGTAAATAGATCCATGGAGCAGTTCATCTTATGGGATAAAGTTTGCCCACAGAAGACATTCTGTGAAAAATTTGTGAAAATAACTGAAAAAAAAACCCTGACAGATCTGTAACTAACAATGCAGCTCAAAAATAATATGTAAACAGAAAACAAATGAGCTAAGTTTGTCAATTAATTTATTGGCAATGAGCATTTTATTTTTACTGTTTGGAATTGATTAAATGTAGAGAAAAGATAGCTAAAAGAAACAAGTCTTTGTTCACAGATTTCATTCAACTTGTCCAAGACCTTGTGCATTCAAGATGTGTGTCTGGGAATGAGACAGGTTTTTATTCACCTGTACTTACATCAGATGGACAGATCTTTTCCTGGCAGCTAAATAACATTTTTTAAAACCTGTATCATTACATGGACAGTAAATCAGCTGAGAATTAAAACTAAAATACTTTGGACTAGTGGCTTCTAGTTGCATCTTCTTTAGCTTCAGAAAATTTCCTCCTGTGCAGGCAGTGGCATAGTGTATCCTTGTGGTAGTGGGGTTGAGCACAGTGTGAATGGTACTCTCATGGAAGCTGTCTTTTGAATTTTAATTTCTATTTTCCTTTTTTTAATTCAAACAATAGCAAAATAACTGTAAGGTTTTACTAAGTACCAAAATATTCCTAGTTTGCCTGTTTAGATCCAGCTTTCTTTTGATGGAAGGGGGCTAGGAAAATGAAAGTGAAAGAGAAAAGCAAATTTAAACACTTCTAGTAAAATATATGTGAAGCATCTGTGAAGGATGATTGTCCTCTCTTAGAAATACTGTAATTTTGCTCTTATCTTTCAGTAACCCTAATAAGTACACTGACTACTCCAGCACAGATATTAATTATTAGCAAATATTTACCATAGAAGTATCTAGAATCTCTCACACTGCAGCCCCATTGCTTCAGTACTGTAGAGACAGGTAGAAATGGGCTGCTTGCAAATAAGGAGTTACCAGCCTGTGTTGAGATCAGAGGACATTTATGTGGTTACTTGCTTTAACTGCCCATAAATTATCTCATCTGATTTTCCAAATAATCACCAGCAATCAGATGCTTTCTTGCAGACATCACTGCAGCAATAGGCCTTGGAGGAAGAACTGAAAGAAAAAGGTTTCCCAAACACCTCTCTCTTTGAGGTGGAGAGTAGTGGAAGGGCCTGACATATTTTTGTAAGCCATGGTGGTAAAGCAAATGCTGGTTTCGTTATAGAAAAGAAGGGAAGGAAGAAAATGAAGATGGCAGAGGTTTGGGTATTCCTTTGTGATTAAGGTTGACATTCTCCATTCTCATCTCATCCCCTCTACCTTCTTCACTCCAAGGATCTTTTTTTCTGCCTCCATAGGGCCAACATCCCAATTGCAAGCTCATCAGAAACTAAACCAAAAGTGCCTCAATTGCTAAGGTATTTCCCTGTCAGTTTACTCCTTCTTTTTCCTGTGCCAGAGTTTTATTTTTGGCTCTTGCAAACAGTTCAACCACGCCTGGAACTGATGTTTCTCTAGAAATCTAGGAATGGAAATCCCCTGTAGCAAGTAGAGACAAAGAGTTAAAGGTTCAGGGAAGTTTGTATGAGCCTTCGAGAGGGTATACAAACCAGTTGGGTCTGCCACACTTGCAAAAGTAACTTGCAAGATCAGGCAGTCTCACAAAGCTCTCTGAGTGTACCAAGAGCCTCTCAGCAATGTCTTCTTCCCTGCTTCAGTTAAGAAACCAGATAGCAAGAATTCTTCTCACAATAATATTTTCCACTTGTAGCACACTATTGCAAAACTGGGCCCTTTGTGGTATTTCAGCAGTTTTGTCTTCAGTTCAAGCGGGAACCATGAAATGTAAAAAAAAAAAAATTACAAACAAAGCAAAAACAACTGCTAAGAACCCTAAGAAATTGTTTATGG
>VZTT01053157.1:5994-25089 GCA_013400855.1 Buphagus erythrorhynchus
AGTTTGATCAACTAGAGTGAAATATAGCTAAAAGAGAGGATTTTTTTGTTTTTCAATTTGATAGCCTACCTTTCTTAGGGAGCTGACAGCTCTTTAACTTAAAGCAATGGAGCTTGTTGATGTAATTTGAATTTGTGATACTCTACATTTGAATACAGTTATAGTGGCTTCTTTCAACCTATGAAGTAAGAGTTCTTCTTTGAAACTTAAGTATTGATTTTGCTGAATTTGCATCGAAGTACTCCATTTTATGTGAGGGGCATGATTCCTGTTTGCCCCAAGCCAGAAATTGGTTTCTGATCTTAAAATTTTTAAAAATATTTTCATTAATAATAATGTTGTTACATCAATTACTTGTTTTTGAAACTCCTGTTACACAGGGTCTATTCCTTGTTTCTTGTTACTGTGGACTTTTACATGGGGAAGCTTCTTTGTTTCCACTGGTACCTTCCACATAATAGTTCCCAAAACTCAGAAGGATAGGACAGAAGTTAGCATGATAAAGTAAAATTACTTGTTTTCATACTTGTTTTGTTTACTTGCTTTGACCCATTGACCCTGTGTACTTTAATGTGACAGTCTGCAATGAATGCTTTTTGTTTTATAGAGCAACGTGCTTTTCTTCTGTGAATTGGGAAGGTATTTGCTTTGATTCTTATTTGTTTGCCCACTATGGGGATTTTTGACTTTTCCCCACACCATTAGTGGATGAAAGTTGCTCTGTTGCCTTCAATTTCAGATGTTTATGTCTTGACACGGGTATGCTTTCTTTAGGTTTTGGTCAAAGTCATATTTATTTATCAATTCTCTCAATGGCAACATTTCAGAAGCATGTAGTGTCTGCAAATGTACTTTTCTGTAGCTTCCTAGATTATAGCTTTCAGGGTTTTTCAGAAAGTGGAAGATTGAGTCTAACTACCTTCTTTGGCTAATTAAATATTCTGAATGTGCTGCTGCCTTACAAGCATAGCAACAAATCCTCATTAAATGGTTTTACTATCAAAATCCATCCCAATTGGAGATGTTTGAAACAAAATAGTTATTTTGTATTGACCTGCACAAAATTCAGAATGGCCAAGGGAAGTTTTTTTCTTCTAAGCATTTCCTTACATTTTAGAACAATATCACAATCTGGTAAAAAAAGTTCTTGTAATTTTGCCCCAGTTGATAAAGGTGAGGTTCACTGACACAGCTAAGTCCTTGTTACCTCTGTTCTTTATTACTCAAAAGGTATTTTGTAAATTCTACTTTTCTTTTCATGTATTAATTGATTAATATTTCATTTTATGGTCTTACTCAAGATCCTCATTTCTGATCAGTTGCTATCATTTTTGTTGTGATCTATGCCATGGATAATTCTAGAACCATCTCAAAGTTTTAAAATAGATTTTGGCAGATATATTTCCAGAGAACATTACACTGAAGCCTAGATTTGCAATTTGTGCAACTTGCAGGCATATTTATTGTGAAAAACAATGTTGTGCTTGTTTATTAAGCATCTAGGCACATGTGTAGGAATGGAACACCAGGCTAGGGTTTGGAAGGCTTGTTTGAGATCAGGGAGCAGAGCAAAGGCAAGAGTGAATCTCTGCAGCCTTGTTTTCCCTTCTGTAAACCAGGGCAGTTTAGAAAAGCACCTCTTTGCAGATGATTTTAAAGCCTGCCAGTGAAAGGTGGCATGACAGGGTTACAACCTACTGCATGGACTGCTAATGCCATCGTCACCATCTGAGGCAGAACAAACTTTGTCTGCTGTCCAAGTTCTCCCTCCTAAATTTTTAAAATTGAATTATAATGTACTCAGAACTATCCAAATACTTTTTGGTGTGCGTGTCAGATAAATAGCTTTTCAGTGAGCTGGTCCTGTTTGCATTAATTGGAGCTGCTGCTGTTCCATTAAAAGTAAACAATCTTTTCTCCCTCATTATCACTTTCATAATTAAAGATGCTGAAGGCTTTTGACTGGCTTAGTTCAGGCTCTGGTGGACAGCAGTGAGTCAATGAATGCTCATTTACCACAGAGATAGGTACAATTGAATGATGAGAAGCATGTATGTGTTACATTAAACTGTTTTTTAAAGGTAATGTAAATAAGTGCAGAAGAAGGAATGAAGAATAGGGTATAAAAAAGGTCACACACAGGCCTTGGGGTCACAACTTTGGAATGGAGATACCAATAAATAACACCTCACAGTCAGCCTGTAATGTAACCTGATGTGATTAACTGTGGCACCAGACAGGACTGGGGGAGATCACTATTGTGTGATCTCCTCCCTTTTGTTTAGCACAGAATACCTACTGCAAATTTAAGAAAAATACTTCTGCCCAGGAGGAACTGAGAGGACTGAAAGAGTGCACTGATCTCTGGATGAGATTCTTTTCTGTAAATACAGTACATGTGAGTGATGAACACAGGAAATGGCCAGGAATACGTGGGTGGAATTTGCAGCTTGTTTTTATCATTTGTCTCTCAAAACCCCATTCATGAGAAATGGTGGTGGGCAGTCGTATATAAACTTTAAAGAGGCGCTGGCATTTTTTTCCCTAGCATTTAAAAGGTTATGTGCTGCATTGTGAGACAAATAAATCATGATTCACTGCAACAACAGAGTTGCAGTCAGTTATATAAATTGCCAAGGAGGCACTAAATCTGTCACTTCGTGTGTTCTGACCATTTAACAATGAGAATGGTTTGGAAAGAAAGTAGACTAGAAACAAGAACCATATAAAATGGTAGACACAATTAGTCACATCAGTGATGGTGTTTTGAGTTCATTGTTTGTTCATCTGGGTGGACCCACATGTGCCACATGAAAGATTTCCTCAGGAGAATCAGGAGTGTAAGAGTAGTGTATGGTGCAGAGGACTCACAAGGATGTAGCTAAATAACCACCCAGAGAATGTAACTAGCTTATCCGTGTTTGCATTTTTGATATGAAAACAAATGGTATGATTTTTAAGCCCAGATTCTAAAGTTGCCTGTGTGCACTACCCTGCTGCTAGCACATGTGTATGCACATGTAGTTTGGCCATATTTATGCATATGGAAGAACAGTGATTTCTAAGAATACATTCCTAATTACGATCCTCCTTTTTCAAAAGTGAATTTGGTATCAACAGCTTATAAGTTGCTGTTCAACACTGTTCTAGTTTAACAAATAATTTCCTCAGGTAAAGAGAGACATTATCACAATTATGAAGTTAGTCCATACTGGAAAAGAGAAAAATTCAAGCCTTGTTAAAAAAAAAAAATATCTTGATGGGGTAAGGAGCCATGTTCCTTTTTAAGGAGCATGAAACATTTTGTAATTTTAATTTGTGGAGCAGAATAATTTAGTAATTCTTTCATAAATTTTTAGTTTTGAACAGCTAAATTACCATCTGTGGATAAAGGATTGGCTTTAAATACAAAGTTCAAGGAATTGTGCCAAAAGCCTCCATATTTCCATCACAGGAAGACCTTTTAAAATTTAGGCTTTTGAACTGACTCTAGTATTTGAATTACTATTCTATTACGCAAAGTAGTAGGTGCAGTTGTTTGTTCAAGTAAATATTAATCACAATAGCCATTTACTCAGGTAATTATAACAGGCATGTGCAAACATAAGAAGCACTTACTTTACAAAAGATATGTTGGAAACTTTCCACTAGTTGATGTAAATGCAAACTTTTTTTTATTTTAGTATAAACTGTCACTGCATCCTGCCTGTGTCACAACACAGCGCTGCTCACACCTGCAGTACAGGTCATTTGTTGGTGCTTGTTGGAAGCCTGAACTCTGGGGCTCTTTGGACAACCATAAAAAACATGTATGTAACAAGACAAGTTATGGAGAGATTTTTTTGTGTAAAAAAGCTTCTCTGAAAATCTGTGCATATTATAACTGTGTTTCTCATTTAAGGTTTAAGCCAAAAAAAAAAGAAAAAAAAAAAAGTCAAAACCACTCCACCCTACACCCCACCACTTGTTATGTAGTTAGAAACCAGGCTGAATGCAAAGTACTTGATGGACACTGCTGTAATTCTTGCCAAGCTTTCCAAGATTCAGATTTGATCTTGCATTAGGTTTCAAAATATGCAAGTTTTAAAGTCACTTCTGAGATGACTACAGTATGTGTGTGGGTTCTCCTCATGTTGACTGTACTCTGATTATAAGTACCATCAACATAATAATGATGTTTCTGTCAGCAGATACTTCATCTGTTGTGTCAGAGCTGTAGTAGGTAAGAGTGCTGTAATTAGAGCCAATCTGAGCAAACGTTGCATTTGTTGTTATATTTGGTTCATTTTATGTGTTTCATAGTACTTAAAAGTGGTTTCGCTCTTCTGAGTACTTGGCAAGCTGTGTTTGAATGGAAGTTTCAAAGGTGCAGGGCAAAAGCAATACAGTGAGTCTTTTTTGAAGTCATTTTTTTAAATTAACTAGATTTTGTTCTGATAGGGACCCTTCAAAGAGAGAATGCTCTGTTGAATTCCCATGTAATTGAGAATCTCAGGGGAGTTTCTGATGCTGGAAAAAGTGTGCAATATATTTCAAAATAAATTGGGATGCTGATCCTCTAAGCCTGTAATACTTCCTGTGCCATTAAAGTGTCTTTGATGTTAAACTACTTTGACATCACGTTAATTTCCTTTGTTCCAAAAGCCATCTGCTACGTAGTGTGCTTCTTGGGTTTCTTCACTGGGAACACTTAGCAGTGACTGTTGGTCTGCCCCTTGGGATCCCAGTCAGCACTGGACATTTGTTACACAGAGCAGTGAAGGAAATGGTATTTCCAGCACATGTCACCTTTCAAAGAAAGAAATCAGTGAAACTTAACAGTACTTGTAGGTCTTGTAGTAAATGGTCTTGCTCTTACATGAGGAATGTGGGAGAAATTAATTTAATCAAGTTGTAAGTAATAAATAAATAATTTTAGAATATATTTTTGAAAATACATTTTGAAAGTATATTTTGAAGTAATTTCTTGGATTTTTTTTTAAAGTGCTCTTTCTCCTGTCTTTCCTCTGAGCTACCAGGACAATGGCACCAGCTGGGCCGGTTGCCCTGGTACCTGAGAGCTGTGTGTGGTGGACTTCAGGTGTTGAAACAGCCTGATTTGTCTTGTGGCAGTACAAGCCATTAGCAGAGTGTTATTGGGTGAGGAGTACCTTGTGTGCTGCATTGAATAACTTCCTGTTTTATGGCTTTCATATCTGAATGTTATTATTTACTCTTTCTACTAGCTGTTCTGGTAAAGTCTGGTTTGTTGTCTATTGTGATGGTAGAAGTTTCCAGGGCTCTTCCCTTGTTCCCAGAGAGCGAACCTCTCTTTCTGTCACCTGAATATGGAAATGTGAGTTTGCCCAGCCAGGTTAGGGCTATAATCTGTCTGTATTTAATACCTGAAGTGTGGTTTAAGGTGGTAGTTCAGCATTTCATTCATCCTCTTCTCTTTCCCAGGCTTCATCTTCAGTCCTGACACATTCTGAAGTCTCATTATCCTTTGGTATAAAGATTCTGGCTGACCTTTGCTTTGATGCTGGAATTTTGTATAAACTCAGGCCTACGTTCACTTTGTTTGAAACTCTGTCCTATGAAACATGCTGGAGGATAAAATTCTCTTCCCATACAATTGTAATAGCTGTCGCAGAGGCGATACCAGTTTGTCCTGTAACACTTCGCATTTACATCAAGGGTAAAGAATCCAAGATTTAGTTGGTCTGCTTTTACTTGATTTATTTCAGCTATGTTCCTCTTACTAAGAGTTGAAGCAAATGGAGTAGCTACTATGGGATCACAGTATCATCAGGCTATTTAACCTATCAAAGTAAAGAGTGAGAGAACACTTGACTGCTGATCCTCACTCACTTCATAAGAACAAAGCACAGGTAGTGTTTCTCCCTTGATGATGGGCAGAGGGAGCAGCAGTGTTTTAGAACTAAGGCAGCTTAGTTCAGCACGGAAGTAAAGAATGCATTTTGGCAGTAACTGGCAGAGTCTCTGTTTCCTGATGTTTTTCAGACCAGATGTTTTTCTGTTTGAAATGTATTTGTAAACTCTTCAGTTATTGAACTGACACAGAGCTACTGTTGTATGTATTCAGGTCAGTGCTGAAGTTGGGGTCTCATCTCTGAACTCATTATTGGAAATCATCATGTACATCTAAGAAGTTGGAAGAATATCATGGGATGTTGCAAAACCTGTTTTAACTCCCTGAAAGTAATTGTAAAACCGAGGATTGACATAGGCCTCAGTGTTTGACTTTCAGATTGTTTCCTCAGCCTTCTCTTACCCTGGCGCTTCCTGTCTAACACTCTATAGGGGAGGTTGCAGGCTTTCCCATCTATGTGGGTAGGAAAGGGGCCAGGGAAAGACTTCCAGCCTGCTTCTGTGTGATGGATGCTCTGGATTATCTCATTTATTTGCATGTACTGAATCTGATCTCTTGTTATCTGAGACTTGAACCTTTTCCCATATTATGTAGAACCCCCACAAATGCTACGTCACGGTTCTCTGAAGTGCTGGTGACTTGAAGTGATGCTGTTAGACCTTTTTCAGTATAAGGATGTAGGGGTGAGAGGGCAGAAGTGTTGCTGGGATTGATCTTTTGGAGGCATTTCAGTCTAGGTTTAGATTTACTAAACTTAGTTGTTCTCTGTTAGTGCATAGGAACTCATTAGTAAGCAACTCTGTATTTTTGACATATGCTATGGAGATGTAGATTTATTTATCAAACTGAATATTTCCATGAATATTTCTGCTGGTTCCAAAGAGATTGAGTTACACTGCACTTAGGTACAAAAAGACTTTGCTTTTTGTTGTCTTACTGCTCCTTTATAAATACTGTTTAAATCTACTGTCTTCTGTTACTAATCCTTCAAAAGTGCTATGTCTTCAAAGCAGAGATGATCTTACTTTTTTTATAAGAAATGGTATGAGTTACTGGTGCACGGCCTTAATGTGCTTAAGATTGCGGTAAAAATCATTGGCTTTTTATAATACTTTGTGGCATAGAAATGAGTATATATTTTCAGTTTTTTACATAAGTATTAAGACATTCACAATTAATTGCTTTGGTATCCTTTTTATGACCTAATAGTCGTTATATTTCTTCCACCCCACACTTAAGACAATCTCTCTCTCTCTATTGAGACAAAGCAAATGCCACAAAAGTAATAAAAATTACAAGCCCTGTAGTGTAAAGTAAATCTAAAACAAGCCAGGACAGACATATTTTTACGTTCAAACTAAGCTTAAATTTAGTGCAGTGGATTGATCCCTTACTTAGCATTTAATAAAACAGGATTCAAAGGTATTTACATCTAAATAAGTTACTAAAACTAATTTTGTTCCTTCTGTTATATGTATGATGGAGAGTAAGACCTTTGTGTTGTAAAGGGAAAGAATGTTTGAATTGCAGTCTTAAGAGGAATCGCTAAAAGGGATGTGTTACAGCTTGAGGACAGTCCTTGAGGTCAGTGAAGCAGACTATGCTGGGAGGTGAGTCAGAGTATCAACAGGACACAGATGTGAAACTCAACAGTATACAGGCTAAAAATTATATCCATTGATTTTAATGAAGCTCCACTGGGGATGAATTTAAACCATTACAAAGAAGCGTTGATCTGGCATTTTACAGCTAGGATCATGTTTCTTATGCTGAATGCCAATGTTCAGTTCTCAAATGTCAGAGTTGTTTAATTACTTAATTTCACCTTTTAATTTTTGAAAGTATTTAAAGTGCTGCCAGGGGGCATTCAAGTGGAAAGGACAAGCCAGGTTTGTGTTCATTCTGTTTCCTTCTGTATGTATTGAAGTAATGCTTATGTACACTAGTCATACTTGACTGTACCTCCAGTATACATCCATTGGGTAAATATTGCACACTTTGTATGTCATACATCACAAGAGGATGAGGGGCTTGTAGCTGTATATGTAAGGGCTGCTTGCAGGCTGGGTCTAATGGACAGGAGTAGCCTGGGAGGTCTGAAGGCACCCTTGACCAAAATGATGGGTTGTAGTATTACTGGCTCAGACACAGCTGTGGGAGGCAGCATTTGATTTTCTATTATGAATTCTTTTCTGACCTTTGGAGACATTTGAGCAAAACATGGATGTTCACACAAACCACTTCTATTTCAACAGCACTGCAGGAAAATAGCAAGAAACATTAATGATCAGGTTTTAGCTCAAGTGCAGGATAGATCCATTGAGACAGGAAAGTGTAGCTGCTTTCTTATCCTTTAAATGTCTCTCAGGGTGACGTGTGCCCACTCTCATATGAGGTGGTCCTTCTGCCCACCCATGGCTGTAGACACTCTGAGTTTAGGAAGTGGCAAATGGTATTTTTTGTTAATGGATGACCTAAGTTAGAGCACATTACAATTAAAAATATACAGACTTTGATTTTGCACTTGAATTTTCAGGAGTTTTGGTGTAGATCTATTTACTGTAGCTCACAGGTGGCAGCTAACAAGAGATTTGGGCAGTAGACAGTTTTCGGGTCTGCACAGCTTAGTAGTTGAGCATTAGGAGCAATTTGCTTTTGAGGTGAGGTAAACAAAGAAGTCAAATCACAGGGATCCAATCAAGCTTAAGGGTTCAAGATCATCTTTAGGTACAATGAGTGCTGAGAAAGAAATAAAAATGCCAGGATCAGGCATTTCTAAGACCACACAGATGGCTTCTCTTAGAAGGCTTTTGATCATTCTGTGCAGGTCGTCCACAGCAGTCAGTGGTTAGATCTCTGCTCTTCCCTTTTCCAGATTCTGTTCTCTTTTTAGTGTCCACTTGCTGGTAGCAGCAGTGTCCACTCTGCAGTGTTCCTACTTGGTAATCTATATTTACTCAAGATAGAGTAAAAAAAAGTACCCGTTGGACTTAGAAGGTTCTTTAAGCATGTTAAACCTGGGTTCTGGGATGTATAGTTTTGATGGTTTATTAGAATAATTTTAGAAGCACTCAATAATTTGAATAACATTTCTGTGCCCTAGGAAAGGGGCTGTGCTGACTAGCCTTGAAGATGGCCTGTTTCTCCTTGCTTACCAGAGGCATATGACTGTGATGCCTTTTGGTGGAGCTGATCTCTTTCAGTATCACAAAATAGCAAGAACTTTAAATCCATAATGAAGAAATACAATTTTAGTGAAATGATTATGCCAGATTACAGAACTCATAAATACTTTTTGATAGGTAGATGTGCATGGAAAGAACAAAACATCAATGACCAATGCAGTCTCCTATCCTAATGTATTTTGTGATTGAATCTTCAGTGCTGGAGTGTTACAAGAGGTAATTCTGTATTTTGCTTACTAAAAGTATCTGAGGGATTTGATGTGATCTGTGTAGCAGAACAATAATATATAAATTTCTGAAAGCCCTGGAGACAGTGTTCTGCTGATGCTGCTGTTAGATGCATGTAGGCACATCTGCTGTAGCTTTTTCCCTGGCTCTAGTGCTGCAGGGGTGGAACATGGTGCTGCCATAAAAAAATCACCTAGGCAAGGAGACTTTTGGGCTTGGGGGATAGGGACACGTGTGCAGTGTCCAGCTGCTCAGCACTCCTGGGGTGAACTGGTGCCAGAGCCATTGCTTCAGGCAAGTGTGATCATCTCTTCCACACTGCTGCATTTGTCCAGTGCACTGCAGCAGAAGGGTCCACGCAGTGCTCCTGTGTTTTTGGCTGCCCCAGCACATACTATTCCTGAGATGTTACTGAGACTTTGGCCTTGTGCTTGGGACTCCTGGATGTATGCCCTTGATTCATGGATTTTTTTAGCTGTAAGCACAGAAAGGACACCAGGATATGGCCCCAAGCACTGTACAGTGATGCAAGAGAGACACATTTGCCTTCTGTTTCATTTTTAATTATATGGCTTCTTTGTGCTCAAATGGCTTGCCTTGTGTCAAGAGGGTTAGACTCCATTTCTTACTTAGTTCTGATGAGGTGGGACACTCTCCCTGTAATTTCTTATCCTGTTTAATTTTTTGCCTGTTTCTGTCCTTCATTTCCAGATGAAAATTTTGGTATCCAACAGGAAGGTTTTTAAAGCACTGGTTGCCCTGTCCTTCCTGTCTTCTGTAGGGCAGCCCTCCTTCACACACCTGCAGAGAACCTGGTGCTTGCCATGAGGACAGACAAGTTGTTCCTTTTCTCACTACCACACTTGATTAAATTCTTCACTTATAATCCCTAGGCTCTCACTCCACCTCTAGGTGGCTGGTGGGATGGGCTGCCATGCCAGCTGCTGCTGGCAAGGCTCCCAGAAGGACGTCCTGGGCAGGGAGGGGTGGATTTTGGTGTGGATGCTGAATTTTTGTGCACCCCGGTTTTCTCTGTAATTAGATTAATTAGGGTTTCTGCTTACCTCTGAAGGTGAAAAGAAATACTTGTACCTGCCTTCAGTGTGTTTTGGGAAAAAAGACAGAATAATAAAGCTATAACATTGACATCGGGGCCTACAGGTTATTCTGCTTGAGCAGCCTTGGTTTTGCTGTAAGATTCCATTGGCTCTGGTAGAGTAGTAATTATTACAACTAATTACGTTTAAATGGGCCATGTGGTATTTGTAATGGAAGCAGGGACACTCCTGTGGGAATGGAAACATGCAGCAGGCTTCCCTGGATGGTAAATTTCTGACACAGCTTGGGACAAGAGGATTCAGCTGAGACTCCAAATATTGAGATTTTGGGCACACGTGACTTATTCCTATAAGCAGCATTGAATTTGACCTGTGATGGGGCCAAGCTTGCCTCCCCAGATTTAACTGGTTTTATTAGTAGTACACAGATTGATCATTTTACCTTGATGCCCCACCTACAGAGTGCTTGCAGTGTTGGTAGTTTCGGAGAGCAGCATACAGAATTTTTTGCAGGCAATAAAATGGGAAATCCAATTTGCAATTGCAAAGCAAGCCCCTGAGTGTTACATGATCTTCCCAGCAGTCCTGGTCAGAGGGTTAGGGCTGATCGCCGCTCCGGCCGGCTTCCCCAGCAGCCTCCACGTGGGATCTGGATGGCGAGAGCGCCAGCCCACGCCTTCAGCCAGCACAGATTTAGACACACTGCTTTCTAGCTTGTTAGGTCCTCTTTGTCACAGTACTTAATCCTTTTCCGTGATCCTTGTTAGAACAGGGCTGCCGAGTCCCTTAATAAAGCAGCCGAGGCGCACTGAAGCGTGCGGCGGCGGGCGGGCGCCTGACTGACGGCTGGGGGGATGCTCCCGCTGCTGCGGGCGCAGGCCAGCCACAGACAGCTGCCAGATGAGCTTGTTAAGGCAACGGGGACTCCCTGATAGGCTGCTATGAGATGCTTGGCATCTTTTCACACCGTTTAATGGCCTGTCTTTAATTGTGTTAACCCCTTTTTCAGAGAGGAATACGCCAAGGATTAGCTGTCATGCAAAATGTGTAGCCAAAGTGAGCAGTGAGCACAGGGCTTGCAGCAGCTCCCCTTGCCTGCACTTGCACAGCCCCTTTCATTTTGGAAACCTGTGGTGTCAGGCTGATTCCAGATTTCACCAGCAGCTTGGCTCAGTCAGTCTTCAAAACCCTGTAAATATTTTTTGTTTTGTTCCCCATAGTTAAAGATTATTTTATCCTATTGTGGTTTAGTTATTGTTGATTTATGGGGGAAGGGTAGGCTTCTCTTCATTGTAAAATTCACAAAAATAAATTGAAAATGTGCCACAAATTTCTTAATTTAAAGAATGCAATAAAATATTTCAGTGGCTAGACTGTCCTAGAATTCACCCCTTTGTATCCATAGTCATAAGGAGTTTCAGTGGAGCATGTGGTGTCTTTGGGCTTGGGTGGTAAACTTTTACAAAACGAACAAAAAAACCCCTTGAGCTAGCCCATGACAGATCTCTTACATCTTCTGTCAACAGAGTAGGTAAAACTGCCATGTTACAAGAATGGCATTGTCTGTCTGCTTTTGTGAGTGTGTGTCACTGTAACACAGATCAGAGCGGGATCTTGGTGCAGATGATGTGCTGGGCCGTGAGAACGCAAAAAGCCCCTGGAGCAGGGATTGAGGAATGCTTTGCAATGCCAAGCTTCAGCAGAGCAGACTTCTACCAGAGAATCATTCTGCTTTCATTCCTCCAGATCATAGTGGAGATAGTGAACAGGTGCATTATCAAGTCACACTTAAAACTAATTTAATAAGTGGGCAGAGTTCAACCCTGCTTTGCAGTGCGTAGCAGCACTTAAACAAATAGAGTGGAACTGCATCCATCATGGTGGGAACTACTATGTCCTTCTCTTCCTCTTTGCTAAGACTGAAATATTTGCTTTTATTATGGTTGCACTCTCTGAAATTAATTAAAAGTTTTTACATTCACAGCAAGGTATTTCTTTCAAATTGTTCATGTTTTGAATATTTTTCATACAGTGTTTTGTTTGATCTCTTTCAGGTAATTTGGATCTGACTGGTCAAAAACAAGTCTTCAAAGCTGAGAACAATCCCTGGGTTACCCCTATTGCTGATCAGTTCCAGCTGGGAATATCACATGTTTTTGAATACATTCGTTCAGAGACATATAAATAGTAAGTATTACATTATATATTGGTTTTTTCCCTGTAGTGTGTGCGCAGCATGTTACCAGCTACACACGTCTTTCATAATACATGCAGTAACTTGATATTCAGAACAAATACGCAAGCTTGTACATTTATATTAAGGAATTTTGCCAAGAAGAAGGTAACTGTCATGTAGACAAGTTAGGAAAGCACAAAGACTGTTTGATACTGTCCTGCATTTTTTGTTTATTTCTAAGAGCTGTTATGTAACATGAGAGATGTAAAAGAACAAGCATCACAAGCCTTTTAAGAAGTACTAATTTTTAAAGTATGTTCAGTACAGCTTTATAAATTGAAACAGATATTTGTTAATGTTTTTGGATGCAGGTTGTTATGTTTTGAGCTATCCAGACTTCAAAACTGGTTTGATCTGGACTAATTTACAAAAGTCTACAACCTTAGTAATTCAAATACAAGTACTAGTGCTTTCTTCAACAGTGTAAATGTGTGTGCTGGGCTTTTCCATTTTAATGCAAGATTCCATGTACAAGTGCTGACCATTGGTTTAGGAAATAATGTCTTTAATCATCCACTAAATTGTAATATTTGTTTTAAGGAAAGACTTCCATGTTATTCTTTAGATGGGAAGTTATTTTTCAGTGTCTAGCAACAATCTTCATGCTGTCTCCCTAGGAGCAGGGGGTAGTACAGCAACAGTACAACCTGGATTGGAAAGTTAGTTTTTGCATTTTGCCTTTATTTTAAAACTATGTTTTAATAATTCAGAAGCATTTCTGACAATCTTCTATATGGCTGCTGTCGGAATAAAATTACCAGAGAAGGGTATTCACAAGTGGCAGTTGTGGGATTCCAATTAAGTAACTGAGATGCAAATTTCTACATGAAACTAAATGACCCAGCAATGGCTTTTGTAGGCTATTGTTCTTCACTTACAGAATTTTAAATGAAAAGAATCACAGATGGGAGAGTGGTTGCAAGAATTGCGTGTCTCAGAAGGGTGCTGATATTTATGCTGTAATTCGTGTTCTCAAGACAGATTTATTCATAGATTTAAGTAGGCTGCAACACCCTTCTTGCAGTAGTACTCTGTACTACAGACATGCTGTAGGGAAGCAGCTGCCTGTCTCCTTGGACCATCCCTCCCCACTGTTCTTTGTGTACCTGCATCTCAGTTTCTTGATAATGTTTTTTAATTTTGCTTTATATTGTCAGTTTTATATTTCTGTTTGCTGAGCAGTGTAGGTTAGGGACCCTCATGCACTTCTCTCAGGGACCACTCTGGGCATCATGGAGACAGCAAAATTTTAAGGACTGAAGTGCAGTTTTGAGAATATGACCCATATTCTGGGTCAGTTTCTGGGGAAGGTGGTGGGGGGAAAGCTGTTATTATGTATTTATAATATTAAAAAAATTAAAATGTCTAATTCTGGGTATAATTAACTGCTCTGGCAACTTTCCTGAGTAGTCAAAATTGAGGAGAAGGTTCTGTAATTCATCAGTTGCCTCAGCTGTTCTTTGTTCTGAGTTAGCCATATTTGGTTTGTCATCTTACTCTTTGCTCAGTGTAGCAGTGGCTAATGGGCCAATTTTGATTTTGTCCTCAGTAAATAACTGTAACCTTTATAGTTAATGGTATAAGCAGAATCAGACTCTGGTCATTAATAGGGAGAAAAATCAAAACTAAATAATCTTTCTGTGGTTCATTGATGTTTCTACTTTGATCTTAGAAGTTTATTACATTAATGTGCCATAATTTTAAAAGTTTAGTGACAAGAATCAAATGCATGGAGATGTTAATAATGAGGTGTCAATTTTAGATTTTCAGCATATGACCATTTTATATTTAAATCATAAATCTAAAGTATCAGTATAATTTGTTAGAAAACTAGTAGTAACTTTTTTTGAGTCTTGATTTTCCTTGTTTGCCCTGCTAAAAAGAGAGTTCATGGATTTTCCTACTGATAAAAAGACTGTCCTTTTTATTTCCAGTTTCCTCTAAATGTGTGATTGAGAATTTCTGGGATGCCATGTCCTAAAGATGTTCCTCTGTTTGCATCTGGTTTTAGGAGTTAAAACTCAAAAGCAGTGGCATGGTCTAGGTAGCAGGTTGGGTAGCATTTTTGTGCACAAAAGCAGATAAGCTGTACACTCAGAAGAAACTAAACTGTTTTTCGTGGTGGAATTTTGATCTTTTCCTGCTAATGACTATACGGCTTCTTCAACTGCCTTTTTCTTTCAGAGCCTTTGAACAGGTAGTGTGTCTTTTTCCTATTAAGTAAAACAGAAGGTTGATATGTGAATTTAGTATTTTTCCCTGTGGGTATCTAAATAAGGAAAATCAAGTTCTTGAGTGTTTGTGTATTATATTGCTCATTCTGCCAAAAAAAAAAAATCTTCCAACATTTGATAGATTAAGACAGCTTTACTTTTACTGTGAGGCAAAGCAGTACAGTTAAATGAATGATTGGATAGGATGCTGCTTAGCTAACCTCACTTGCAACACTGAGAAGACAGAACATACATTAGCAGCTGACCATCAGACCAGTAAGTTTGCTTTGAGGTACTGGAAGACATAGACTCTCATAAACCAGAACTATGCATCTGTGTGGCAGATGAATTTTGAACTCCAGAGACAGAGATGTGTTTCCCTATGCCTGTTGCTTTTGCTAGCTGATTGGAAATTCTGACTTCTCTTTTTTGCAAGTTTCACGTTGCCTGAGACAGTGAGGGTAGGCTCATACAGTCACAAGTGCCAAGTTTCAGAGACTCACCAAGCTACATTTTCACTCAGTGGGCTATGGTAATATCTTTTATTTTCTGTTTGCAATGGCTACAACTTTGCTCAGTTGCTGTTAAGTTAGCCAGAAAGCAGTAACAAAGTAAGTCCTGGCAATGCACTCACTTGCAGTCATGTAAATAAACCTTGAGGTTTCTGCTGATGACTGGCACAAGCCATCGCTGCAGTCAGTGTCAGGGATCTCCATTCAGATTCTGTTGCATTCTCCATTCAGTGAGGTTGGACTTGGGAAGCAGCTTCCAAATAGATCACAAACCTCCTCTTTTCCTTTGTGAAATGTACTGGCTGTTTCAAGCATACTTAGTGAAAAATTACATCCCATTTTTAGCCTTGTCTTGGGATATTCATGCTCTAGTGATTAATTGATAAGTAGGGATGACACTCATGAGGGATGATTATGTCTAAAGATAAAATGTCATTTGTCTTGCATACTTTTCCATTTCCACACTCCTGTTTTACATGGTACTCATGCACCAAGTATAAAACTGGAATTGCACTTTGCTTCAGAAGCATGTTAACCAGTGAGACCCTCAGATCAGCTCATCTTACTTTGTAGCTTCTTTCATTTCCTTTAATTTCCTTACCTTTCATGAGAAATGGTGCCCGGTGATTTTTTTCAACCCTAATTTTTCAAGGAAGACTTGTGCTGACAAAAAGATGGGCCATATATTGTTCTGGAAAATGTGTGTGGAGGGGCTCTTAATTCTTAACAGGAAATCCAGCAGCTCTTGGTACTTTGCTAGCTTTTGTTGGCTAAAATACACCCACTGCACATATCATCTTGTGACAGCATCGTTTGGAAATAGGTCAGTTTGCCAAGTGTATAATGATTCTTAATCTCTCACTGCTGTGTAACTTTCTGAAACTTTAGTGAGCTGAATTTTGGCTTTGATTCTGTATATACTCAGGAGCTGCCATTAAACTCCCTGATAGTGTTGAAAAGCAGTTGAAGAACTTGCTTAAACAGTGAAGGATAATGGCAACCTTGTCTCCTCAAAGGGCTTGACTAAATGTTTTATTTTTTTATTCATGCCTTTAGTCAACTTTCAGAGTGACCTTTATGTTGTAAGCATATTCTCAGAGGATCTTCTCTGTCTAGGATACTGACAAAGAGATGATGTATTGTGTGATATAGTGGTCACAATGTACTTAGATAAGTGCAGACAGACTTAAATGTTTGAAAGAAAACAATGGATTAAGCTCCTATGGAGAGCAAAATTCTATGATGTTCCTTAGGATTTATGTAAGATAATTAGTGGTTTGATAAAGATGAGATAAAACTGAGATGTGCAATTGGTACCAGTGGGTGGGTTTGGTTGCTGGCATTTACAGTAGTTAGTCCAGAAAGCTACTCTTTGGGTACATTTCTGGAATTATTCATGTGCTCTTGATCGATCTTCCTGTGGAACCTGTTCTTTGCATGTTCGTAACAGAAAAAATCAAAATCACTGTTCTATCACAGCAGAGTCCATTGCAGACATCAATACCTGATAGTGTAATCCCAGCTGAAACAAAAGAAATTGCTGGTCATGAGTGCATTTTTAAACTGCCCTTAAACTCAGCAATTAAACCCATCAATCCCCTTTTAACACTTTATCTAATGATTGTTGTTTCCCTGTTTGACCTCCATATTCCAGTGAGGCAGAATTACGATAGAACAGTTGCACCATTTTTAAGTCTCTAGAAAGCAGATTTTTCCCCATGAGGCAATCGATTTGGAGTCAAGAGGCTCAACAAGATGTTTTGTGAAAGGAAGTAAGTTGCACTTTCCACATTTCCATTAGGAAAGGTAGTAGAAGAGCAAGCCTTTTTCAAGACTGACACATGAACTCTTAGCAGAGGAAATGGTTTGACAAATGCAGTGCTGAACATGTATCTCTTGGCAGCACTGGAACATGGGTTTCCCTGGGCAGGTTGATCTGTGCTAAGCATTGTAACTGAAAACCCCATTTCATCGGCAGTGACAGTGTGGAAAAATCCACTCTTGATTCAGCCCTCTGTGTAGGGACAATCTCCCCAGCTTCTTGGGAATGAGCTGTTGTGCTGAACCCCACTATTATGCAGCAGCTGCTTCCAGGGCAGCAGACAGAGGTCATGAAGGAACTGATTCCTCTTCTGGGTTACATTAATGAAGACTATTTCAGGATTTATTTTTTATTTCTCAAGGAGACTGGCAAGATACTCAGAGTAGTGCACTAGAATGCAAATACTATATTGAAATAACTGGTGGTCTTATTCCATAGTTGTTAAGCCTGTTTAAGTTAAGCCAGCTGCATGGTTGGTGCTGTCCAATGATGTAAAGATGATAATCAGTAAAACCACCTATTAAGGAGTGAAAAAGAGGTCAAACAAGTGAAAAATTCATGTGTTGGTTCTTGGGAAGCACATTGGGAAAGTGGGAATTGCCAGCAGTTGATATGGAGGCATCATCAGGTTGAACTGATATAAAGGGAGATAATCCTGAAATGGTGTTACTTGTGCAGCACAGTCAAGAACCTCGAAGAATCCAATTTTTTTATGCCAGCATAAAAGGCAGGAGTGTTTAAATTATGTTTGCTGATGGTGCAAAGCTAGCAGCATAGAAAAGAATCAGCATACCACACAGAAAGAATTAGCAAACAAAGAGGAAGGCTCGGGTATATTACTTAGAGGTGAGCCACCGGTGTGATATTCTGGAGTGAGAGGGAGAGAAAGATAAGCACAATCCCCAGAGCTTGGCTAAAAGAATGGAAATTTTCCAGTACAGAAAAGGAAATATTTCACAGTTGTGGTCATTATGTTCATGAAAGATGAAATCAGGCAGTAACAGGCAAAGTGTGGAAATATAATAGGATAGTGAAATGAACAAAGAAGGAAGAGGAAATTTAAAAGATAATTCATTTATTTAGCAAAGTCAAGCCTGATAACATAGGTCATGGCTGTCATTGGAAGGGAGAGGGGGAGGAAGAAACTTCATTTAAGGCATAGAAGAATGGTGGACATAAGAACAAATATAAATAAGCTGGTCAGGTGTGTATTTGAAGGAAGGTCTCTAATTATTAAGGGAACATAGTAATAAATAACCTTCCAATAGAAATAGTCCTCCAATAGAAGAAATGAAGGCCAAAGTCTTGTTTCAGTGAGCACCAATCAGTTGGGCAGGAGTACATGATGTGATTACTTGTGGCAGAGGACAGCGTGTCTGTGATGTAGGCAGACCTTGATTCCAGATTCACATCTCCTGATATTTGAGTGAAAAATTTAGATGACACCTCCATACATATTAAGATAACTGCACAATGCCACTGACATTAAACTAAGGGAGGCAAGGCTCTGTTTTATGTTAATATGAAGAAGAATAATTATGTATATTCCTCCATTTAATTACCTGTTTAAATAGTATGGTGGTTTTGTGCAGTAGTTTATAATTACTGAAAAATTTTCATAACCTAAGAATCTTTATTATTTAAGTTATATATTCATTAGGAAAAAATCATTTGGGGTAGTGAAAATCTTACTAACATTTTTTTTTGCACTTAGGCCGTAGAGATACCTAGAGAGAATGCTTTTCTTTGGCTATCTCTAGGTAAAATTAAGCTACCCAGTCATTGCCTAATCTTGTGACAGTACCAAAAAGAACTGGGCCCAGTTGATTTCAGATGTAATTTCAAATGGTTAGTATTCTGTACTTCTTGAGGGAATAAAGATCATATAGCAGAACACAGACCAGTTGCTTGAAACATCTGTAGATCCAATTAATCAGAGCTCAGATGCCTTAGCTGTATGATCTGCAGA
>VZTT01053157.1:29115-41834 GCA_013400855.1 Buphagus erythrorhynchus
TCCAAATACCTAGGGACAAAAAAAGTGACAGAAGTACTAGTATCTTTCCAGCATCAAGGGAGATGAATAGACCAAATTGGATTATTATGAACTGGTTTACTCTGAAATTAATTTTGGGTTAAATAGTGAGAAAGAGATATGAGATTCTACTAGTGATGATATGAAGAAAATGACTGTAATATGAAAGTCATTAATACTCTTTAAAATATGACTATGATTTTGAGAACTTTTTCCTAAAAGAATATTAAATATTATAAATTGGTTGGTCAAGGCAACTCTTTAACCATAGAATTTTGTGAGGCATTTAGCTTTTACAGCTACCCAACATTGTCATTAGAAAATGACCACTGCATAATTTCAAGGAAACACTTAAGAAGAATTATCAGCTCCCTGATAGGTCTTGGGAGACAATTACCAAAGAGAATGTTTCTGGTGAGTTCCACAGAGATCTGATCTGGAGTCATTAAATGTTGTCCCTAGGTATTTGGAAGCAAATACACAGTTGTTTTTGATGAGCTGGAAGCTGGTGAAAGGCAGCAGTGAAGGTATGGGCTGTCCTGGGTCATTTAATGAACTGTGCCTGTACACAGCTGTATTTTAAAGTAGCTCAAAGAAGAATTACATATCTATGAATAATATATGCCAGATACACCACATGGTGTGGTTAGGATTACAGGAGGAGATAAAAACAAGTGAATACATCTTTCCAGAATGCAGTCAGCACTGAAAAACATTTTTTAAGAGACATAATATAACCAAAGTGCACTGTCAGCTCACAGTTCAGTGTTATATCTGAAAGGTTTGACTGAATTCAGCATCAGCCCCAGCTGATGTGGTAAGTAGTAAGTTCTTATTCCCATACTCACTAATGTGACATCAGCTGGGGCTGATGCTAAATTCATTCTGGTGTCAGTAGTTTTAAAGGGATGTTAAAAATGTGTTTAAATACACGCACCTCCATTATTTGAGAGCAGAAGCCAAGCAGATAAGGAAAGGAAACCAAGGTACAACTTGCAGGCTTTCCCTGGACAGGCTTCCAGGGAAAGTAACATACTCATTTTTCTTTTATTGTCCTCCAATTGCCTCAGGATGCTTTCTGGGAAAACGTGTTTTAGAGCAACATCTCAGTGTGAAGGTTATTGTATGATCCATAATGGATTTTAAGACACTGTGTGTAGCATCCAAAGGTGATGATCTATTGCCTGATTTTAGACTTTACAAGAACTGCCACAGTTGAACAGCCTTGTATCCAGTAGTGTGTTCTGCTGCTCTGACTGCTGTGGGCATGGTGAGCCCATCATCTCCAATGGATTCAAGGGCTTTTCTCAACGTTTCTAGGGGGTGTTGCTGCTAACCAAAGGCAGTGTGTGCAAAATACATACAGTTCAGAAATTCAGCTGATACTCTCTGAGGGTAACTCATCTAATATTATTTGGGTTTTGTTTTTGTTTTTTGCGGGATTTTTGTTTGTGTGTTTATTTGTGGTTTTTGGTTTTTTCTTGTTTTTTTGTTTTGCTTTGGGTTTTTTTGGGTTTTGTTTTGGTTTGTTGGTTTTTTTTTTTGTCTGTTGGAGAGGATATTGCAGGAAACAGAATTTGGACTTCACAGTAGATAAAAAAAGAATAGAGCATTTTAAAGAAAATCCTTGAGACAGCAAGTGGACAAAGAATAGATTGGAAATGACAGACAGAACAATACTAGTTGAGGACTAATGTGGAAAACATCAGTTTTCCACTTAATATGGGGTTTCTGGTAAGTGGTGCATCTAACAGTAAACAGTGGTCTCTTAACCCTTTATAATCTTCAAAATTCAGTTGATTTGCTTTCTTTTCTTCTTCAGATTGGTTCTTTATAACCAAACAAGAAGAATTACTGCACACATTTGCTGGTTTTATTTGGGAAATAAATTAAAAAGTGGCGCTTTTATAATCAAGCCGATCTCTGCAATTTCTATTCTCTATGCAGGCATATCTGTTTTATTGCATGCTGGTTTTTATTGAACTCCAGTTTCTTCTTTCAGTTCCACATTATTTCAGGGCTTTGTGTGATCTTTAGCAATTTTTTTACCCTTCTGGTGAGGGCTATCAGCTAGATGGAGAAGCATCCCTAATTTTATGACTGCCTTAATCAACAATTTATCCAGTGGAAGGCTGTGGTTGGAATTTTCTGGTGTAATTTGCTGTAGCCACTTGTAGTAAAAGCTCTGATAAACTTCTTAAAAGCCATGATTTTACTTTAGCAGGTATCACTGTCATCCTGTTCGTATGCACTTTTACAGTCCCTTACACCTAAAACATGTTGAAAATGGTTATGATCAGATTTCACTTCAAATTCTTGTCATTAAAATTAACTTTTTCTTTAAAAGGATAAGCCGAAAAGCAAGAACTTCTGCTATAAATGACACAGAGTTTCTCAGTCCTGCATTTCAATGGTTTCCTCTGATCAAACAAGAAATGCCCTACTGTTAAAACTGGGGATAGTCGAATTTAGATCCTGTGTAGGCAGCACCTTTTGACTACAGTTTTGCAATGCCTTTTTTTATTTCTATTCTGTACCCAACCACTTTAATTATTGAATCCTAAAAATCTGATATACTGAAAATCAGTCTCAAATATGCCAGGAAAAAAATACCCTGTAATTTTTCTTCTTTATTACACTTGATTGGAAAAAGTAATTGTAGTCTAAAGTGAAGTGTGCAGGAGCATAAACAGTAAATAGAATTAAATACTGACCATTTCACTTGCTCCAGCTTCACAAAAGCAATAATAATAAATGCAGGAATATTTGCCCTCTTCATAGTTTTGCCACATGTTTTAAGAAGCTATCTCCAGTGCTGAATGTAAATTTGTTTCACTGAATGTGGAACAGTGATTCCCTAAATCCTTTTGGTTATCTATAGAAATTTTTGGTCAGGTAGGTTTTCAGTCCTACAAAGATATATCTTGCACCAAATTGCTGTCACAGGATAGTAAATATATGCAGAAGTAAATGGAGCAAATCCAATACCCAGTGCTGTAAGTGTGGTTCCCCTTGGTAGGAGGAGGATATGCTTGATCTGTATTCCCATGTGTACCCAGATTGCTACCTCTGAGCTGCTTCAGCATCTAATTTTGTGATACTTTCTGCACATTAAATGTTTTGGGACTTATCCAAGGTAAGAGAGCAGGATCCAGAGCTCTTCAAAGACACATTGCAAGAACCTGCTACCTACAAAGATTCCAATGAAGGAAGATCACAGTTTTAGAAGAATAGAATTTAGGCATAAATATATGTGTGTCAGTTTTGATTCTTAATGTAAAAGGGATTTTGCTTTAAAAAGTTGCAGCTCTTAGAACATCGGTTTTAGTCATCTTTCAGCTGGATATAATTTCCAAGATAAATTCCAAATATTAGTTTTGGGTATTGGGATGTTCTGTCTCCTGTTCGTTTCTCTAAAATTCAGATTTACACTATTGTTGACTTTAAAAAAAGAAAAGGTATGCAAGGAATGACAGTGATGATCCTGAATATAAATTATATCAAGCAAATTGATGCAAGATAAAATTACCAAATCAACCTTTTTTAGTCTATATTTTATGGAATATCTAATCTATATTTGGCAGTAATTTACTCTTGCCCATGAATTTCTGACAGTTTCGATTCTTTGGTCTTATTAATCAAAGTAGTCAGCACCAGAGCAATTTTTATGAGACTCACCAGTCATAAAAGATTTATTATCAGATAAATCAAAGAAACAACTAGCATCTTAATAGGGTGAACAGAGTGGCATGTAAAAGATCATTCGAGACTACATGCTTTTGACACTTGTGTATTGCATTTACTGCTAGAGCCAGAGGTTCTGGTTCCATTTTCATTAAAATGCTTGTGACCATGATACAGTTACTACCTTTAGTGCAGGACTTTTCTTCTTCTTCTTCTTCTTCTTCTTCTTCTTCTTCTTCTGTTTTATACATACAAACATTTATACATATACATATATATACACACATATGTACATATCCATACATTATATATATACACATATATACATATACACACATATGTACATATCCATACATTATATATATACACATATATACATATACACACATATGTACATATCCATACATTATATATATACACATATATACACACACACACACACATATATATATATATATGAGTCATTTTAGGTTGTCCCTATAGTCAACTGAGCACCTCAGGAACCAAGACAGTTCACCAAATAACTAAGCCATGCTCTTGAGGCCCAGAGGGGAAGGGCTGGGCCCTTGGGCACCAGTGTTGCTGATGCCAGGCTCCTGTGGACCCCAGCTGGTGCTGGCTCTTATGTGACCATGAAGCAGGGGTGTTCAGGGGCTGATACAGTGGGGAAGTTATTTTGGCAGTTGTAGCATGAATTGCCTCCTTGAACTCAGTGCCTGACAGCCAGCACTAGCCCAGAGAGCAGCGGTGCAGCCCCAGCAGAGGTGTCCCAGCTGAAGTGGGTTTAAACTCCAGGAGCTGGTTACATCAGCCCCTCAGCCATGTGTCCAAAGGCATGAGGAGGGGAACCTGAGTCTGCTTCCTGCACCAATGAAGCAGACCTCCTATGAAGAGAAAACAAGTGCTTTTAAGAACTAAAAAACTAACCCCACCCAGCATCAGTAAGCTAATCAGAAGTCTGGATTTGTCTTGTGTTCAGAAAATAGGGGGCGGAGAAAGTTCTGACAGCCTGTATCCCACGTGAATCTGGTGAGGCTAAAAATACACAAGTCTCATTAATGGAATTCTTGTAGGTAGCTTTCATATGTTTTGTGTAATAAAAAAATAACTGAAGAGAGATTGAATTTATTCTGTGTTAATAACCAGAAAGGATATTTCTGGATGTCTACCAAGTGATGCAGAACTGTGAACAATACAAAAGAAACCCTACTGTTCCCTATTCCACTCAATCCATTCTTTTCCAGGAGAAACATATTTAACTTCAGCATTATTTTTATGTGTTTGCGGTTTTAAGTGTGACTGAAAAAAAAGGCTGCCTGTGGGATGAGCAGCTTACAGAAATGCTGTTGTCTTGTAGCCTTTAATGTTTACCTCCCTGGTATTCCAGTTAAGTCAGTTATGGCTGAAAATGGTTGCTGTGGGTTATTCACTTCACTGTGTATCATGTAAGGTGTAAGGGAGCTAGATACAGTTCTCTTATTTTTCTTCTAGATACAGCTTTAAAGGTGTGATGGTTTTAAAACGTACTGATAACATCCAGTAGTTGATGCTAACATCTGACTGCGGCTGCACATTTTCTTTAGCTTTCTTTGCTTACTTGCAGTTTCTGTGTGAATCTTTCTTGAAGAGTAGATTTTTATCTTCTTTTTATTCTTGGGACAAATCTATAATGAGACGTGGAATTTCTAAGCTGTCATTATTTTTGTCATTAACATGTCAAAATAACCATCTCTGTGTACTTTTTATGTGGCTGCTACTCAGTAGTATTTGCATTCATAATAGAAAGGACTATTCTTCTCTGATCTTGATTTTAAGGCAGACTGGGGTTTGGGCTGATCTATGTTTGGGAAAGGTTTTTGGTAGAATATATAAAACTACCATTAAAAGAACTGTTAAATTCAGTGGATTAAAGGGTGTGATTTGGTCAGTGGCTAAGGAATCTTGCTTGAAATATGTACATAGTTCAGAGTACTCCTAGAGTAAATTTGGAAGCATCTGCTGGATGATTAGTGAAGTGGGCTGGATGATTAGTGAAACTTGAGTTTCACGTCCTTCTATAAATTGGACAGGTACCTGGGAGGTGACAACGTGTAAGATGGAATCCCAGTTCCATGTCTGTCACAGATCTCATGTGTAGCTTTAGTAACTTTTCAAAGATCTCAGGACAAGCTGTCTTCACCTTAGGGCCATAACCTCCCAGGACCCATACCAGTAGACAAAGGTGTACATGGATTTTGGAATGGAGAATTGGCAGGGTAGATGGCTGGTAAGAAATCAGCCAGTCAGTGCCAGACCAGTGCTGGAGCACACAGTTCTGTTTGTTCCCTTCACTGAGAACTCAGTTAACTTCATTCCCAGTGCAAAATCTACCTAGCCAGGGCTTTGTTTTCTATTACTTCACCAGGATTTTCTTGAGTGCCATAGACAGGACAAAAGGCATAAAGATCTACTCTTCAGCACACAGAGGTCAAACAGAGTTTAGGTCCAAGATCACACAGCCCCTTCCACGGCACTTACCACTGATGGAAAGAGTCAAGAGCTGCTCTAACCACTAACATGGAGAACTTGAGGGACAGATGATGTTTTCATTTTCTTGAGGCTGTCTCTTGTACCTTGCATTTTTATTAAAAGCTATTGAGGATGAATTCTGTTTGGTGTATTTGGATGCTTACTCCACCTGACCTGATGCATCTGAGGTGGCTTCTGGTATGATACTTTTACTATAACTAGGAGAGGTGGTTCAAAAACAGTTTTACACACTGGTACATCAAATTGTGCTATATTACCTACAGATTTCTTCACTGAGCCGTTTTGCTTTTTTTTTGCTGTTTTTTTTTTTTTTAATTAGTAATATTGACTTCTTCTTCTTTGCTTGTTGGTTGACTAATTTACAGTTTCACTCTGGGAATTGAAACAAAATAGTTTCTTTCTGCAGGTGAAATTCTTGCAAATTCAGTCTGGCATTTCACAATTTAGGTTTTGATTAATTTGTTTACTTTTTGCTTCAGTTTTGAGACTATTCTGTAGATGCATGCTATAATGAGATTTTAATCTCTTACAGATAAGCTGATTTTTCTGCTTTCCTCTGAAGTACAGTCCTGTTCATATGATGAGATATTACCAACTAGTTTTCCCTAGAGATTCAGGTGTGCCTATGGTCAAAACCTGGCTGCTAATGGTGTATCAATTCCAAGTGATTCACTGGACAGATTCATAGCTTTGGGTGGGGCAAATATGTGTTTAAGTGTTGCAATAATCTGTACATCCCACATGGTTTTATGGAGGAGTGTTTGCAGGTAAAGATTCTCAACCAACCTGAAACCCAAAGATGCATCTTATTACACTAAGTGACAGTGACTTGAGCTATCATAAATATTTTGACACTTCAGTTTGCGAAGATAAACAATGGCTTTTTACACATTGATGTTGTTTTGGGAATTCCTGTTGAGTTATGGCTGTACTAAATGGTTGCTTCCTTTTAAGAATTCCACTACTTGATTGTTGTTTTTTTCAGTAGTATTTGCTTAGCAGCATTTAAATGCCAGGTATTCTGTGGCTTATGGTGTTAAGAATGGTAATTGAAACTTCATATTCCCTTTTCTTGGCAACTCCTAAACTATATCCACTAAACTATAAAATTATTCATCAATTTAGTTTCATAGCTTCATTAAGCTTAATATTTAGCTTTAATACTCTGAAGCTTTGTTTGCTAGAGTCAGGTTTACCTGTGTTCACAAAGTAAGTAGTGTGAGTCGCTTTCATTATTGCCTCACTGAAGAAGGTGTTAGCATTTATGTATCAGAAAATGAGACCCTCATATCAAGGGTGAATGTTAGTAATTATTATTTTCCTGCAAAGGATTGATTTGTGGTATTAGATAATACTAGGATGCATTTCACACCAAATCTTCCTCTCCATATGTTTCACAGACAATGGAGCTGGGAGTCAGAAAGGCTGCTTTCACTTAAACATTTGTACGTCAGCATGGGAATATATACATGAGCAGCGAAGAGTGTATGTATTGGAAAAGTAAGGAGTCTGGAATAAGATGAGGTGAAACACTTCCTGTGTTTCTGATAAAAGGATAGAGGTGGACTTCTGCAAGGTTTATATATATGTTTGTGGTGTATGTGTCTCTACACACTTGGCTGTTGATAAATATTCTCCCACTTTCCTGTATATATTTGGTTTAGTGCTGAAATTGCCTATTGTTCAGTAAATGCATCCATTAACTCAGTTCCAAATCATTCTTTGCCAGGAGAAGGATAGATTTAGTAAACAATGGGCATTGAAGTGCAGAAGTCGGTTGACATGAATTTTTTTTTTAAATTGTGTTAAAAATAAATTGGTAAAAATAATATTCATAGGTAAAATACTGAGATTATCAAAATGAATCACGGGATGAACTGATGTGAAATGTAGATATTGCAGAATCCAAATTACTATATTCATGAGGATCATCATTAATTATGTCATTCTAGATACACACATACTATAGCCTAAAAATGTATTTTAGTTTTACAACTGACTAGCTGTTTGATGTGGCAGAATATAGTCTTTGCATATGTATTAAAATTATTCATAACTGGTTGCAGTCTAGATGTACTGCTCTATTCTTATGTCTTGCTTCAGTGCATTTTCTTACCCATTTTATCATGGCATTGTATTGGAAATTATTCTAAATTTTAGAATGATCCATGGGGCATTTTCCAAAACAGCTGTCAGCATCCCTTAAAAACATGTATTTGCAGTTTACATTTAAGAATACTTTCAAAAGGTTTAGTAGCAGTACATATGTTCTATATGTAATTGTTTGCTGTTCCTTTTTTTTTTTAATGTTTTATTTAGCTGGAAAAGGATATATATTGACAAATTAGGGCTACACATTTATTTAACTTCCATGGACTTATCCATTCTCCAGTTTACAACTATAAATTGGTTCTTTTAAAAATGGTGAAACATTTATGATGCATTTTCATGGCTTACCCACAGATGTTCTAGCAAAGTTACAAAAATCAATTATATACCTGTGGAGTGTGTGATGTCTTACACCTCCTCCAAGCTTGTCAGGACAACAAGACTTTTGCTGAAATGAAAGAAGTGGGATAGGGAGGCTTTCTACCAACATGATGTGCAGTTAAAGTGACTGTAAGATAGTCACAGTTACCTTATCTAGTGGCTGGTCTATAAACATTGGCTAATTTGTGTACACAGGCCAGATATCTTTATTTCCAATAGAATTCAAATGAAAAAGTCTGCCTGTAGCAGTATGCAAAAGGGAACTTAAGGTGATACATACTGTGTATCTTACTTTGCCAACCACGTTGTTTTTTAGGTTTTTCTTTTAATGTAATTTGCAAGAAGAAAATGTTTGACTTTCAGAAAGAAAAATGTAGCTTAAAACATTAATATAGCTTAATAAATATGCCTTAAACACATTATCAGTGTAGAATAGTTGTTGGTTGTGTTTTGTATGAAGCTGGAGGAGTCTGATACTGTAGCTGAAGTCTTTTGCTTTGTGGTGAATACTTCGGAAATGGGTTACTGTGCTGCCATTTGCATGGTGATGCAGAATTTTTTTGCTTGTTGTCAAAAGCAATTAGAATCTAATGAAATTGGGTGCAAACCATGTGATGAACATTTTGCATTTGATAAATGTCTTGGTGTTGAATAAAAGAACAGTCCCTTTTTAGGTGTTATTATTTCATATCTTGCTGAAATACACTCAAGATTCCTGTTCATAATTAAATAGAAAGCAAATTAAGAAAAAAAAACAAGCAGATCTGTGTAAAAAATAACCATGACAAATCTGCATGACAAAAAGCTTTGTGACCACTGCTGCCATGACCATGGTTTGCCTGTAGAAGGCCTGAGGTACAGCAATTGCTTTACATTCAAACAAAAGACACAGTCCCAGCTGTGCACTCCCTGCTCCCAAAGAAGTGCAGCATCTTTATGTTTATCAAAAGATTTTGCAAAGCATCAAAATTTAGACTCCAAGTGATGCAGGAAATGCTGTTGCAAAAGTGAAGTCTTCCACATAGGTGTAATTCTGCAAATAAAATGGGGAAAAATGAGGAATAAGGAAAGGCAGAAGAAAGATGGTGCAATATATCTGGTTTACCTTATCTCTCTGTGGAGGTTTCTGGCTGGATTTGCTGGCCAAGTGTAAGTATCCATAAAGAGAAATCAAAAAAAATATCTTTTTTGGCCAGCCTATTTATCCACCTCCTCTGTGAGCTCATCCTTACATAAACTAAGTAAAATATTCTTCCATACTGATGTTTATTCATTTAATTCCTGTGCTCAAATCTTCAGGAGTAATGTACCAGATTGTGGAGGCTGCCTTCTCTTAACTTTTCAGCAGGATATTATGAAAGGTCTTTTTCCTTTACACAACATGTGATACAGTGGTTCAGAACAGTAGGATCATAGTGAAAGTTCACTGTTCATTTTCTCTTGGGCAGAAAAAAAGCTCCTCTCATAAATTAATCCTGTGCCTCTTCCCAACTTGTAACAGTTTGTAGAAGCCTGGTGTGCTTCTCTGAAGTGATGTCATAGCAGAAATCAGTGTTCAGATGGTGGTTACTGGAAGTTTTTGCTATAGCAAAAGGTAGACAAGAAGAATACCTGAAGTGACTGGATTCTGAAACCTTAGAGCTCAGTAGTCAGCAAATGTCAAACCATGCACTGATTCGAGAGGGTTGACCTGCCTCAAACCATCTGGGTGAGTGTTTGTCTATGGTTAGCAAAGGGTTTTTCTCTGTGTGCAGTCCAACATTTTACACCTTTAATTGGGGGGCAGTTTGAGAGAAGCACATGGTTCTCCAAACAGCCTCTCCCATCTGTTCTGCCAGCACAAGCAGTGTAGACAAAAGATATTTGATGGACTTTTCTGGGAATTTTGTAATTAGAAGGTGTCTCTCGATGGATATCCAGCACAAAAAGAGGCAGACTGGCTGGAAGCTACTGAGAGACCAGGATGGGTTTACATTTACAGGCTAATAGCAAGCCAGTGGTATTAATATCTTTGTTAAGTCTCTGCAAGCAGTGACACTTCTTGCTACCTGTGGGTCTCGGAGTGGTGACAGGCTCATGGTTTACTGTCAGCACAATTGTTTTGGGGATGAAAGATGGACCACTTGGAAAGCTTAACCTTTCCTTTCTCCTTCAGAGGGAAGACAGCCCTTTTCCCTCTCACAATAACATGACATCAATTTTACCAGGGAAGGCTGGAAGTTTTTCAGTCCTGCTTTTTAACCGACATAATGGACAATTTGGGCCAATAACTACCCTTGGTCAGTCCTTCTGTAATAGCAGCCAGGGAGATACTGTCATCAATTTTATTATATCCTTTGGTTTCCTGTGAACCTACTCTGTTGAGTATATATTGGGAAATGCTTAATGCTCTTGCTATTGCAATCTCAGAAACTTTTAGAGTCAGTAAAGAGTAACACTAGCTCAAACTTTGGACCTTGTTCCTGAACTTCGATTTAATGTAATTGTTATTTACAGCATTAGAGAGTGGTAAACAGCTGCTTGTGCCTGCTGGGGCTTTTTTTGCTGTTGGTTTGTTGGGTGTCGTGGAGGTTTTTTCCACCTAATGATGCCAACAAAAGTGACCTGGCGTTTTTCCTTTAATTAAAATGGGCCTTTGTGAATTAGTGTGTGAAAATCACGGGATACAGCACTAATTGGAGTTTAGGCAACTGTTCCCCTAACCTTTCACAGCGAAACTTCTAAATGAAATGTTTCAGTTTAATTTAGTAGCTTGAGAGTTTTTCATAGTTAGATATAAAATAATGATTCTTGACCTTTTCGGACAAATAATATTAGGGTTTTTTTCTGATGAAACCTTTACAACATCATTCATTTGTGGCTAATATTACCTGTGGTTTGACTGCTTCAGCTCCCATTCGACAGTAGGCAGCCTAAGGACACAGGAAAATACTTTCTGTGGTAAACCTCTGACTCACTGAGGCCTGCAGCCTCCCCCGAGAGGTAGTAGGAGATGCTGTTCAGGGAGAGCCCTGCCCAACCTGACTTTAATGTTTCCAGGGATGGGGCATCTAGCACCTCTCAGGGTACCCTGTTCCAGCTCTTTACCATCCTCATTGTAAATACCTCCTTCCTTATATCTAGTCTGACTCTACCCTCTATTAGTTTAAAACCATTACTCCTTGTCCCATGGCAAGAGATCCTCCTAAAAGGTCTGGCCTCATCTTTCTTCTAGGCCACCTTCAAGAGCTGAAAGGCTGCAGTATTTTCTCCTGGGGTTGGTGCTCCTGCCTGCTAATCACTTTGTTGGCCCTCCTTTGGACTCACTCCAACTAGTCCATGTCCTTCCTGTGCTGAGGACCCCAGAGCTGGATGCAGTGTTCCAGGTAGTGCCTTACAAGAGCAGAGCAGAGGGGCAAAATCACCCCCATTAACCTGCCCACTACATTCTCGCTTCACTGAAAAAATCCAGATCAAGAGTAAAGTGTCACTGATAACATTTACAGTTTTCTTGTATCTTTAGGCTATGATTATTTATATACTGGAAGTTCACAAATCTGATGTTTGTCAAGGATGCATAGAGATAGCAGAGGCTTTTGACAATGTTAATGGGTTTTAAGTATAAAATTCTGGATGTCCTAACTGAAGTAAGAAATGTGCTGAAAGTTGCCATTTTTTAGGAGTGCACTTTGCATAGATTTTGCCAATTAGCAATCTACATTGCAGCAGACTAGATCAAAATCAATATTTCTGCCTGGAATTCACACAGCCTCTTTGAGAGACGAGATTAATATGGTTACTGTTCGACTCCATGTTCTCAATCAGCTCAGTATGTGCACTTGTCATTCATATTTTGTTTTTAGCTTGTTATTCTGACAGAAGAGTCTCTGAGGAATGAAAGGAGAGCCAGTTTGAAGAGTAAAGCAATGTAACATTTACATATTTTCACACTGTTACGGAAGCCGGCTGTTAGGCTTTGAACATTATTTATTCATTTGATGCTGCTATTTGTTACAGAC
>VZTT01053158.1:12220-26324 GCA_013400855.1 Buphagus erythrorhynchus
AGGTTTTGCATAAGGAAATGGTATATAATTTTTTTTTTTTTTACTCTGGAATCTTCAAATGGGAGTTTTTGGAGCAAATATACGTAAGAAATGGAATGTATATGTACTTTTTAAGAAAAAAATTATAAACCAGCAAAAATTGCAATCCAGTTATAAACTTAATTCTAGCACTAAAAATTTGTATGTATGTGTATTTTGTTCTAACTGGAACTAGATCCATTTATTTCGGCTGGATTAGGTACATATGCAAATTTAGCATCTGTTATGCTAATAAAAAAGGGATTTATTACAATTTAAAGTATAGTTAATATGAAATTGATGTAACTTCTGCCTAATGAGGCATATTCTTGGAATCTGCATTGAGTTAAAGCACCTTTTGGAAAAAAGAAGTATATTTGACATGTAGGTTGCATGAGAAATATATCAGAGTGAACAAAAACTGGTTTCTGTGACAAAATGTTCTGAAAGTGAATTCCTGTGGTGAGTGGTACAGAATAGAAATGGGTGGGAGATGCTCACTTGGGAAAAATACGGCTTCAAGATGTTGAGATAGTGTACTTATATATGAAATTGTGGTGAAAAAAGAAAAGTTCAGTCCTGGTGAATTAGCATGGTTTTAATGGGATATTAAAACATCTTTGCAAATGACTGTAATTTGATGCTATACATTTGGACCTTTCTTGTTTCTTTGCCACTTGAGTTTTGTGTATTGATAATTAATTTAAGTTCTTTTTTGCAGCCAGCTAGTATTGTTTGACACTGGAGTTATTTCTTCTGGCTTGTTTTTGCATGTTTCCCATTGCCCCGGGCATGCCTGACATGGGTGATCTTTAGATTTCAGCATAAAGCAAATCTCAAATATTTGTGTTTTTTGATGTTACTTTGTAAATTAATTTATCACCTCTGAGAGTCATCTATTCTTTTCCCTGAGAACTCTTTATTTTGCCTTAGATCTTCTGACTGGTGTGAACTTGCCAGTTTGAACTTTAAGTCAATAATTCTTTATTTGTGGAACTGTGTGAACAGATATTTCAGTTTCTTTTATGATTATTTTCTTCTTACTTCTCATCTGTCTTTGTACTTTCATTACTTTTGAAGATGCAAATTTGAAGGACCTGGTTTGTAATCTTTCTGGAGTATAGCTTCTCCAAATATCCTTGTGTGAATGCCAGTGTAGATATGACACCTAAGGTACTCTACTGTTGCCTAGAGAAGTCCATGAAGTACAAGCATTATTAAGTTAAGGCTTGTGCTAGGTGAAAACTGTTCCTCAGTTCTTCATCATTTGAAATTCTCACTGAAATGTTTTGTGGTTTTTGATCTTTCCCAGAAATGAACTGCACTCAATTCACCCATGCAGAGATGCTGATTGTAATCTTGCATGGTTGATAAAATGTGGTCTGTAAATAATTACTCTGCATCTTGGCTACTTGCTCTGGGGAATGAAAATTTGAGTGGGAGTAGTGTTATGAACATTTATAGCAGCCACTCTTCAAACTTGCTTTATATTGCTATTTTGGAACCTGTAAAGTTTTATAAGGCAGCAAAATATCCTCCATTACAATGTTATATTAAATTCCTTTAACATTTAGTATTTTAATTCCTTAAATTCATAGGTTCCATATTAATAAAATAAATTAATTTTCTGTGTTCTGTTTCTTTAAAGTAATCTTCTGAAATTAATTACAAAATAATATTGCATGCAAGTACTATAATAAACAACATGAGTTACATGTACACAGTATGTGCATTCATAGAGCATGAGCAATTAATTTAATTATTTTAAGCTTTAAACTGTTGTAACTCTTAAAGATAACACCTACTTAGCCTCGGAATCTTCAGAGTAATATGTGAATGCCTGGAGAGATGGAAAGAGGAAGAGGCTATTGTTGAATAGTTCTGGAGGAGCATGACTTAAAACAACTTTCACAGACTGTGAACTGTGAAAAAAATTCTATTACTTTTCATTACTTTAAAGGGAGTTAAAGGAATAACAGCCTGTAAGTTTATCACAGACAGTTGTCAAGGTATTGAGGATGAAAACTAATGAGTGGTATTTCCCAAAAACTGTGACTGAATCTTTGTGCTTGCTTGAAATGACAGAACTATATTAAAGGATAAAATAACTTTGGTTCATGATTCTATAGCATAATATTTGAGATGTAATGGCAGTTGAGTTTTAGTAGCCTGAATGTGCAGACTACTGGAATGTTTGACTTAATTTTTAGGAGCAATTTTAATTTTTTTAACACAGTGCAAATGATGTAATTTTGACCTACTCCTTTCCTGATAATTGGTCTCTGTGGGAGGTATAAATTACTAATATATTACTGTGAACTACATGTATCTCTTGCTTTCATGGGGGAAATAAACTTGCATTTTCCCTCTCATTCTGTGGTTTTGTAGATAGTTGTGAAGAAATTCTGTCATTGAATTTGGGATCTACAGTAAAGACTAGTTCATTTTCTGTTTTAAATATAAACTGTTTTAGTAGAGAATAGCACAATTCAAACAAACAAAAACAAGTACTAAGTGCATAATGATTACTAGTTAGAAGCAAATGAAGATCCTTTTGGGTTTGTTTACTGCATTCAGTCAGTGGTCTAATTAAATATTTATGACAAAAGGCATTTAAAGGATGCCAGCACTGACCGTATTTTATGCACGTATGAACAAGTGAAATATATCGGAGTTGACACAGACTCTATGGTTACTTACAGTTTGCTAATACAAAGTAAAAATATGTTTGCTCAATGTACAATTAAGATCAGTCTTTAACCCTGAATTAAGAAAACTCTGAATGAAGCTGATAAGGAACAGATGTTTAATTGTAGCTGAGTTTTGATTTGCAAATCTTTTTTCTGACTGCTCAGATGTCTAGTCTAGGTTTATTCAAGCACCAAGTGGTCTGTTTAAAGTATGACATCTTTTATTTAGAAAAAGGAAAATAGGGATGGTGTTAAATTTGGCAGATTCTTAAAATATTTGTCTAGATTCAACAGACACCACTGAAAGTAGTGTTTATGTGTGAAGTCATCTCAGTCCCTGGGGATTTTTTGCCTTCCTCCGCAGCACTGAGCATGGCCCCTTGCCAAAGGCTCCGATGTTCTGCCGATGTTCTCTCCTGCTGATTTTGCACCTCCAAGGCACCACTTATGCCCTTGCTCTATGTATTTCTTTGCCACTCCAGGTCTGTAGCAGGAGTGAGCTCCTGTATTCCCTTGGTTTGGTTTTCCTTACAGTTATTGTTTGTACGAGGCAGTCTGGTTTGCTGCAGCATCAGGAGCTGGCACTTTTCAGCTCTCCCTGCATGCAATACAAATGCAGGCCAGGGATGAGAGCACTTCTCATGCATCACTGGCCAAGAAGCACAGCAAAGCAATTTTTTGCGGCCAAAAAAATATGCTTGTCATTGATATATATAATACTTTTGAAAACAGCCCAGGCTGTTGCACATCTCCTCTTTTGCATGTGAGCAGTACCAATCCTTATTCTTCAGGTCTCAGGAAACAGGGACTGCCTGGTTCATATTCCGGCTTCTTCTTTCTGTGGCCTTGCCTTTGCCAGACTGCAAGGGATGTTTTGGTTTTTTTAAACAAAACTGAAGAATGCATGAGCCTGGGCATGGCTACAGAATTGCATTGTGTTAATGCCTGTGAGCATTGGCTCTTAAACCAATTCAGAAAAATGAAATTAAATCAAATCCTTTTTCCTCCTCTAAATATGTGTCTTTGAAAATGTTTTTGGAGCTGAAAAAACCCTGGCATTTCAGGCAAATACTGGTCTCATAGTTAGTCAACTCCTGGGTACTGCTCCTGTGCTTGCCTGTAGACATTTGTGGTTAGCCACTTTGGAGATGGACCCTCACTCTGATGGAGTACTGTTGTTCTCAAATGTAATAAAACGTTTTATTACATTTCTCCAAGAGAAATGACTCAAGCATTTCTAAAAATAAGTACAACAAGAAAAAAAATCTCGGGGGAAATAATAGGTATTGCATACTTCAGAAAGTCACTCAGTTTGGGAGCATGTCTTGCATTCAGCTGAGGGTTTGATCTCTGAAGAGATATGTGGAGTTCTGCCGTTCTGTGGAAACTTAGATTAACTGAATGAACACAGAAAACTTTTAAAAACTGTACTTGTTTTTGTTGGCTTTCCCCCCTCCGAAATTTTTTCAAATGGTTAAATTAGTTTGAGGTAATCCACAGCTGTCATGCCCATCAGAGGGTGCATGTCTCCTTCCCACACAGAGACATTCAGTTCCTAGGCTGGGACATGATTACCTATTCCATCCTTTCTGCTAGTGCAGGGCTGGGAGAAATGTTGAGGTTTTCCTCTGCATGTACTGCCAGAGAAAGGAGAAGGCAGGAATAAGAATAGGATAGACTGTTTCAGGTGGAAAGGACCTCCAAAGATCATCGAGTTCAGCTGCCAGATGACCAACCCTTTAAGGGTAAGGAAACACCCATGTCACAAGGGCTGACCTAAAGGTCATGTCCAAATGCCCTTTAAGCACTGACATGCTTGGGGCATCAGCCACCTCCTAGGAAGGCAGCTACACTGGCTGATTACCCTTGCGGTAAAGAAATGCTTCCTGATGTCACATCTAAACCTTCCATAGTGCAGCCTTGAACTGTTCCTACATGTCCTATCACTGATCCCAGGGAGAAGAGCTCAGCACCTGCTTCTTCAGCTTCCTCAGGAAGCTGTCAGGAGCAATTAGGCCACCCCTCAGCCTCCTTTTCTCTAACCTAGACAAGCCCAAAGTCCTAAGCCAGTCCTCATAGGACATTCCTTCCAGCCCTTTCCCCAGCTTTGTTGTTGCCTTCTGGACATATTCAGGGACTTTCACACCCTTCTTAATTTGTGGGCCCCAGAACTGCTCACAGTGCTCGAGGTGTGGCCATGCTAAAGCTGAGTGCAGCAGGATAATCACCTCTTTTGTCTGGATGGTTGAACACAGGGTTTGCTGCACCCCAGGATGGGATTTGCCCTCCTGCCTGCCTGGGCTCTCCCTGCTGGCTCACACTGAGCTGCTGCTGACCAGCACTCCCAGATCCATTTCTGCAGGGCTGGTCTCCAGCCGCTGCTCTCCCAGTTTATACTTGTGCCCAGCATTACTCTGTCCCAGGTACAGAATCTGGCATTTGCTAAATTTCATGCCACTGATTGCCTAATGCTCTGATCTATCCACATTGCTCTGTAGGGTTTCTTGTTCCTTAAGGGAGTCAGTAGCACCTCCCACTTGAGTATCATCAGCAAACTTGATAATGGTGCATTCAACTCCTGCATCCCTATCATAGATAAATGTATTGAACAGAACTGGTAGCTGTGAATGTTTATATTGCATCAGTAGTTGGCAACTCTTATATAGCCAAACAGATCCATGACATCCTAATTGCCAGTTGCATAGATGTTTCCATTGTGTATGTCAGCTGCAGTTGCTTTGCTCTGGTTTGCTCTTTTTTTTGAGAAGGAGGTGAAGGACAGAAAAATGCTACCTCTGGTTTTATGAGATGCTTGCATTATGAGGTGGCATCTGTGGTGTCTAAATACAGGCTTGAAATTGGTACTAGAATAACCTTGGTTACATGTGTTCTTTTTATGTTCTCACTTAAAAGAAAGCATAACTTGGCAGCAATGCAGAATACTGCTGATTGGAGTACTCTAGTGTTTTAAACTGCTGGCTCTGTGAGCATCTCACTTCTCAGCTTCTTGGTATAGCTAGGCTGAATGTGCTCCCCTTCTTGTGAGAACAAGGATGGACTTAGACTTTCACTGATATTTCTGCATTATCATTTGGAACTTGAATATTTACTTGTTTCCAGTGCTAATATTTGTTGTGCTATAAACACATATGTGTATATACGGATGCATAAATGTATATATATGCATACATATAATAGGAATAGTGATTATAATTTACACATTGGTTGTGACTATCACTTGACATCTCAAACGCCTGGTAGAAAATGAAATGGAATCCATTGTAAAAAGTAACAAACTGTGCAAACCATGATGCTTCTTAAGAGTGCCCTGCTCTATTAAAATATTTCTAACTTCTGAACTGACTGGATCACAACAGTTATCTTCAGTTCATGTTTAGAGACATTCTACTAGGATCATGAGTTTTTCCAGAAAAGTTATGTTATATATAATTTAAACTGTGTAGTAATGCCTGTCCCCAAATAATGGTTTACAAAGAAATTACACTTGAAAAGTTTGAAAAATTAAATCCCCTTTTAGATTAAAAAAAATATAACATTTTATATTATATATTATTTATATCAATATATATATCAATAATATATGTTATTATATATCAATATTATATATTGAGTTATTAATTTTTTATATATACATCGATTTAAATATATAAAACTTAATAAATCAGAGTCTTTAATTTTTTGAAGTAGGATCTTATAATGAAAACCCATCGCTGGTACTGAGAGGCTTCTTGTGCCTTTTAATCCATTAGAGATCTCTATAAATACTAGTTGCTGATGGTATAATGTCTTATCATTTTGCTGCTATCTAGAATGTAGACTCACAAACTTGGACTTTGTGACATGGTGGTGTTTTTCCTTATGTGGAAGAACCATGAACTGAAAAAAAGGTATTTAAAGATACAGTGGACACTGCTAGTGTATCGAAGTTCTTTGTTGATTATATCTTCCTAATAATAAAATGTGCTATATTTTACAGTTATACTTGCAATATATTTCTTGTAGATTTGCCTGCTTTATGTTTCTATATGTCAAAGACTTGATATTAACTGTGGGTTTTAGTATATAAACTTTATAAAAAAGCAGCTGATTCCATCAGATGTTGGCTTGATATGATGGCATATATTATTTTGCACTAATCTATAGATTTCCTGTACTGAAATTTGTATAACTGAAACTTGCATTTGCAAGGTGTGATCACTGACCTGCACGCTGACTTTGGAAAAAAAGTTGTATCTATTACATGCATCTAAGATTCTTTGAACTCTCTCTTGCTTATATTTTTTCTGCTTTCAATTTACCACTTTTCTATATTGGTGATTTTTCTTACTAAGCTGAAGGTGAAGCTGTGAAGAAAATTAAGTGGTTACTTCAGATGCCTAGAGGAAGTGGTCATCTTTGTTGAGGAGTAATATTTTTGAAAGTACCAAACAGACTTAAAATTCCTTGCTCCCCATTTCAGAAGTCACTCTGACTTCTACTTTCCACTGCCTTGCTACTAAATGTGGTCATTTTATAATTTTGCTTCTGTGAAAGCTTTCTGATCTTCCCGAGTAGAATGTCTGCTGGACAATGCAATTTTGAATAAAGCTCTGGATTCTTGGGGAGTAAATCAACAATGCCTTCACTCTTTGCTCGGTGCATACCTTCTTTTCTCCCCTCTCCCTCCGCTGGTGGCCTTTAGCGCCCCGTGCCGCGGAGCCGAGCTGCGGGCGTGCCGGAATGGGGCACGTGGAGCGCTCCGCCACTGTCTGCGGGGACAATGGCCACAGTGTCACCCGGGCCTACACAGGGGCTGCCCGTGGCGCTTCTGTGGAATGGCAGTGCTGTGTGGCATCTGCTGAAATCTGTAGGATAAGCAAATGCAAAAATTCCTATAAGCTGGCAGGCCTCTGAAAAGGCCATGTTGTGGCCTCTGTGATAAATGCCACAAATAGCAGAGCTGTCGTGAAGGAGTTGGTTCAAACTGGAGGCTGCATGCCAGTCATGGTCAGATTTGAACTGTGGAAAGAACTTCTCATCTTCCCACCCCTGTGCATGTGGTTTGAGCCATCTGCTTGAAATCTTTGTCTCCTGTCAGCAGGAAACAAAGATTTTCTTTAAAACCTGGCACACAGAAGTACATCCTGGACCTGCTTTTCATTACTGGCCCTACAGACATGTGGAATGTTTACATTCCCAGTTTCAGGTACAAGGATCATAGAATGGTACAGAATGATAGAATGGTTTGGGTTGGGAGATATCTTAAAGATCTTCTAGTTTTTAAACCCCTGCTTAGGCTGAGACACCTTTCACCAGAGCAGGTTGCTCAGAGCCGCATCCAACCTGGCCTTGAACATTTCCAGGGCTGGGACATCCACAATTCCACTGAGCAACCTGTTCCAGTGCCTCACCACCATCACAGTAGAGGATTTCTTCATAATATCTAATCTGCACCTACTCTCTTTAAAGCCATTACCCCTTGTCCTGTCACCACATGCCCTTTCCTTCCCTTCTCTCTTAAGCCCCCTTTAGATACTGGAAGGCTGCTAGAAAGAAGAACCGATAAAGAAGAACAGATTAAACTTCAAGACTGACTGCCATTTGCTTAAGCTCTAGCAATACTGAGCTCAGCAAGTGAGCTTGAAAAGTGGCCATTTTAAAATGCTTTTTAAGAGTACATTAAAATGATGATCAGTCTTCAATTACTATATTTATAAAGCAGCAGACTATGGTAATGAAACTAACCTCAAATAAAACCGTCAGGTTTTTTTTCCTTTCTTACTGATTTCCACAAATAATATTTTTAGGAAAAATAAACTTCTTGAAGATTTCTTATTTTTGAGCATCTAATGAATTTCTTGGTACTGAGATTTCAGAAATACACAAATAGGAAGCAGCCATCTTATTTTCTGCCCCTCAAAACAAACCACTGCAGTATAGACAACTAGACATATTGCATATGTTCAGCTTCTGATTGCATGCTGCTTCTGCTGGTCTGAGCATCAGCTCTTAGTGTCTGCTTGTTCTTTTTGTCTTTTGAAGATAACACACTTTATTTTTCAGTGCATTTGTATCATGTGATTCATAGCTCAGTGAGATATATACCAAAATGATAAAATTGCTTAAGTTAGCATTGTAGAAATGATATTAATTTTTAGAAGATAATATAGAAAAGTTGGCTCAAATAAAGAATTCTTCTGTTATTTTAAAAACAAAGATCTAGAAAAGCCAACTGATGTTTACAAGTGCAAAATATTTAAATCCTTCAGGTACTGAAGTTTCCTTGTGTACTTATGTTGTTGTTGTTTTGGGTTTTTTTAATGTATTAAAAAAAATTTGAAATTTCTCAAATTTTTGTCAAGGATATGTATAGCTTTGAAATATGGTGAACAGTCTTTGTAAGAAAGCTTACAGTTTTATAATCTGCTTTATGTATATTTTAAATTTTCCTGAATAATATCATCAAATAACAGTACCTGTAATTAAGAACCTTACTGATATACTTATATTAATTTTCTCTTTTTTCATATTTTTCCTTATTTTTTTCCTTCTTTTCCTACCCTCCCATCCCTCAGAAAAGAGCAAAAGGACAAGTGCTGTTTGATAAAGTATGTGAACACCTCAATTTACTGGAAAAGGACTATTTTGGGCTGTTGTTTTATGAGAATTCAGAACAGAAGGTAAGCCTGTATGAGGGTTTTGTTTGTTTTTCATCATCGCCACTCACTTCAATAGTTCAGTGAGGTATATACTATTAAATGTTTACCATTTCAAGCACTTGAGAAAATTCTACTGCCTTTTCTCATAGATGTGTAAGAATGCTTTGTTCATTGACACGAAGGGAGTCTAGCCTATAAGTCTGTAATGACTAGGCCTTTGAGTTCCTTTATTATTAATTTTAAGTTTTAGGAAAATTTTTGGCATTTGTAAAGAGACTGAAGCTGGCCCGTCACTGGTATTGGATGCTAATTTTACAAATGAATGGCATTTGAGATGACTGCATTTGAAAGGATTTCTTAAATACCATTTAATAACCTCAGTCTTCTTTTGCACTTGCTTTTTTTGTTGGATGGTTGAGCACGTCTAGATTGCTTAGGTGAGGAAAATCTTAAATTAGTGGCAAGTGCTCCATTAATTACCAAAACCCAGTTTATCTTTCTAACACGTTAACATTTACAGTTATGGGCTGGGCTGCCTGTTGCTTCCTCCATGAACTAAAGATATATGTTTGGTTATCTTTTTCCTAATAAAAAAACTCCCAGATGAATAATTACAAATTGAAGCAGGAAAAATTTTATTTCTTTTTAATCTGTATTTGTAGTAGAAGCATCATTACATCATACTGCATCTAAAATTTTTTGCTTTTTTTCTGTCATCTTTCTCTTAACACTATTTTTTTAAAAATTAAGTGTAGTTTCATGGTCTGAATAAATCTCAATTTCTGACAACTTCCATTTTGATAAAGCTGTTTTCTAGAGTTATTTGCTTTGCTGCAAAGCTTTCTTTGCAGTATTGAGCAAAATACTAAATTCTTCTGTATTGAAAATCTCCATGTACAAAATGAGCTTGTTATATTATTACTTAGATATTTAATTTTTGTTCTTGATTTGTAAACCATTTCCAGCCATATGAACTTCTTCAGTGTAATGGTGAAGAACATCGTTGATCTTCTAGTATCATAATCTAAATATTATGTTATTTTTGCTTGTTGCTTTATTTGTGCTTCTCACTATTGAAAAACTGTACTGTACATACACAACAAAATAACATAAAACAACAGTCTGATCTCTGGCAAGAGAAAAAAGGTCTAATACTAGACCTGGGATCCTTGACCTGTACTAGAAAATAGCTCACCTGAGTAGATCCCAGGAGGTAAAATAGGGAGCCTCGGGTTTTTGAAAGTTCAGCAAAAAAGTCTAGATTGGTGTAGGGTTATGTCTTTTTTTTTTTTTCCCCCCTTTTTTTCCCCTCTGGTTAGACCTTCTTGGTATTTTTCAGTCATTTGAATAGAGAAGCAGAGGTCCACTTTTTAAAAAGACCCCATCTGTTTTTTCATATGTCTTTTTCCTTGGAGATACTAAAAACTTGACCGGATGTGAACCTGGGCCACCTGATCTAATTCAAAACTGGCTCTTGAATCACACCAGTTATGTCCAGCTGTCTCTTTCAGTGTGAATGAGTCCTTGAATTCCTTATCCATTGACTGTGAACATGGAACTGTAGCAACACTCATAGGTATTTACATAAATTAAGAGGTATTTACATGAATTAAGCGAGAAATATCTGATAATGGGGTCCTTATTCAAAAGTAGAATAGATCACTTCTCACCTGAATTATGGACAGCAGCAGGCTTTTATGAAAAAACTTCTGGAGAAATCTGGCCCTTTTTGTTACAAAGACTAAACAACCATAGTTGCTGGATTTTGTCTTCTTCATACAAATACATTCCTAGTGTTATTTGGAGAAACTTAAAAAAAACTCTTCCCTGGAAAATTTATGTTTCACACCTCCTACTTTCTCAGAACTTCTGCTGGGTTTAGGGCCCTCTTTTGTTCACCTCTGTATTAAGTTTGAGTTACTTTTTAATTTTGCTATCAGTTCTTTCTGATGCTTTTGTTTTTTTTCCTGTTATGACTGTTGCCTTTTTAGGTTAAAATGCCACAAATCCCTGACCTCCAGGCCAGTCAGTACTAAATGCTGAATGATGTGTTTTTCCCATTCTGGTGAACTCATCACAGCCACCCATTTATGAGCCAGCTGTTGAACCCGACGGCAGCTGTGGCGTGTGGCAACTGAATGCCAGGCACTCTTCTGAATCAGAGCTGCTCCCCGATGCACCCTTGGGGTACCATTGGAGGAGGAGTCCCATTAATTCTTCTCCATGGGTGTTCTGTGCAGCTAGGAAAGAGGTTATGTCTTCCAATAAGAATGATTTTTGTTAGCTTTAATACACATTTTAAAACTATTTGGGCCAAATTAGTAATTAATGATTTCTTTCATTTTTTTGCAAACGTTAAATTTATTAGCCCGAAGTTTAGAGATTTCATTGCATTGCACCCTCAGAAGTTCATGAATACTCCATTCACGCTGTAATTGGTCTGCAAAAGTGTTAAAAACTTCTGCTCTTATGTTTTGGGCGCCAGCTGGAAATGCTGCTTTTCTGGATTCGTACAAAATACTTTTGTACTGGTAGAGAACATTTTGTTCTTTGACAATACATTACTTTGTCTCATCTATAACCTTACCATTCACAAATTAAACAAATAGATTTCTGCCTACTGGAGCAAAGTAGTGTATTTACACTTTGTCTTTTGTTTTGAAAGACAGACCTGTCTCTTCTGCATTAAGAGCTCTAATTTAGGGTAGTTTCTTTTGTGGTGTTTGTTTTTATCCATGACAAAAGGCACAGATGCAAAAAACCCCCACCCCTATAATTATGCCTATAAATGGAATATAAACATCTGATTTTATTTGACAGAGCAGTAATGAAAGTTGGTGGCTAAGTCTGCTTCCAATAAGCTTATTTCAGGCTTGGAAAAATCAGAAAATGAACTCTGTAACTTGTGTAAAGAAGGGATTATTCTTATCATCTTGCAGCATAGTCTGTTTTGTATGTTCTTTTCTTCTGCTTTGTAGTGATAAAAGATGAAGCACTGAAAGTATTATGTACTCAGAAATCCTATTTTTCTGTTGTAGTTATTCCATGCTATATATTCTATTTATTTATTTTATGCTATGTCTAAAATGTACGGGTTTAAGATACTTCTAGTTATTGTAGTTGCAAGAATATGTGTAATTTCAGAATGGAATTCTTGCCAAAACTGAAAACCTAGGATGATGATTGTAGTCTCAGTTAAAATTATTTAAAGATATATGTTGTCTTCCAAGGCCTTTCCATGTCAAGGTTCTTCTAACAGACAGCAATTTTTCTGACTTAAGCATTTTAAATGGTGCCCAGGATTTTGGAGAAGTGCTTTCTAACTCTTCCTTTGTAAAAATGTTATGGACTTTGCCTTCTCTGGAAAAATTATCATAGCTATGGAAGGTAGAGATCACAGAAAAAACAAGAAATGTGAAATTATTATCTTTTTTTAAACATTACAATTGTAATAAATAATAAAAAAGGGGCTTTGCTTTTAATTTGTAAATAGTATTCATCTAATATATACATGGTGCACTTGTGATGAAGTCTACTTGGACCAAGCTCATTTGCAACAGGCAACTTGGTCTGTTGGTCCATATTCATAGGAGACACATTCTCTGTCAGCAGGCATGATCTGTGTTAAAGATTTGCACTACTGCAGAAACATAGTTGCACATTCTCCCAATTCACATAGAGCTGTGGAACTAGACTAGCATTTTGTGTTGTTGAAGGAAGATGGACTGTGGGTGTGAAAGCCCCTAATAGAGACTGAGGGATATGGTATTGGGAAGCAGTGTTGCATCTGGAATTTGTTTGTTACCATAGACTGAAAAAGGTGGGTCACATTATACCCAGGATGTCCTGCTTTGCTAAGTTAGGTGAAACATTGGTAAAAATAAGCCTTTGGCAACATTTGTGCTGGCACTGGGGTATTCCCTCAGACTTTAAAACTGCAAGTACCTGCAGTGGCCTGTGAAAAAGCAGGTATTTTCCTTGGCCTCACAAGACAGTATCTAACTCTTCCCTACATTTCACATCTGTCTTTGAAATGTTGCAAGACCTGCTGTCAGGCTGGCTTTATGTGTGTTTCTTCCCTGAATGTGCTTGTGTGTGTGTATGTCTGGCCATGGGAAGTAAAGGTTCAAACTCAATGAAGGAAAGTCTCAGTAACTGTAGGTAAAAGGTGTTCCTAGTCTCTCAACCTGTATTTTACACGTATGGGTAAAACTACTAAACAGGGTTGTCTGAGTTACTGATGAATATATGTTACAGATTCCTTAGCCTCACTTCCAAAAGTTAAATTTTTGGATGACCTGTCACAAAACAATCTCCTTGGCACATATCAGTAGTACTGAAATGCTAAAAGCTAATTAATAGGTTGCACAGATTATATAAAATTATTTTTTGGTATTGAGGATTTTAAATGCTGGCTGTGGTTTGCTTGTCCTTTTTTTTTCAGAACTGGCTAGATTCTTCAAAGGAAATTAAGAGACAAATTCGAAGTAAGTACTTCTGTATTCAGATGTTATGCTCCTTTTTTTCTCTTCACAGAAATATTCTTTATAAATTTAGTAGCTTTGATGTTGATTGCTTACAGCTTTAAAGTAATTGCTATGTGATAGTGATGTATTAACCTTGAAACAGGAAGGAAATCTTCTATTTCCATCCCTGTCCAAGTAGGGAAGAGGGAGTCACTCAGCATTATGCTGTAGAAGTTAACGATTATACTATATTGTATGTTATTATTATATC
>VZTT01053159.1:12156-28763 GCA_013400855.1 Buphagus erythrorhynchus
GCAGGGCGCTCCCCAGGACAGCCCTGGGAGCGGCACACCCCGGAGGAGCCACAGGAGGGCTGTACCACCGAACGGAGCTGGCTCCGGCTGCAAGGGACACAGCCACCTAAGCTGTGTTTAAACAGCTCACAGAAGCTCCATCGAGGAAGGGTTTAAAAGTTTTCTCTGCAGTGAATCACAGAAGCAACTTACTGAAGTATTTCACGTATCACATCACATGTTCCTCAGTTTTAAAGCACAGTGAGGATCAATGTCCTTGCCTACCTTTACCTACATCTGCCTGCAAAAGCAAGGTGACATTTCCCCTTTAGATGCCATTCAGGAGACTTCCTAAATGCAGCACCAATGCTGATGTCTAAGAGCAATTCTGCTTTGCAATTATTACACATTATTTAAAACTGAACAGCATTTAAGTCTGTGCTCAGTCTAAGTCCACCCTCTGTCCTCAGCTGCACACAAACATTACACACTTTCTCCCATAAAGTCCAACAACAGAGATAAGGAAAGATATGAAACATGCTGAAGTCATGAGGGACAGAGTCAGAAAGTTAACAACATGACAGCCCCATGTGTAGCAAAATGTTCCAGATGCATAATGCCTTCTCTGGAGGAAAAGAAAATAAACCAAATAAACCAAGCCCATGTCTTTGACCTTTCAAACCAATTTTCAAATTCACAGAACAATTTTTCATACCAAAAGAAAAAACATTAGGGGGCAAGGATAAGGTGATGGGGGACACACACACACATTTTGGAAACACCTGGTATGACAACCATAGTTTACAGTCCAGGTGTTTAAGATCCTTCCCCAAAAAGCTGAATAATCTTGGTTTACAATTATCATCAACTTAATCCAGGTGGTTAGTACAAAGAACAAAAGGGATACAAGGAATACTCCACTGCAATCTTCAAGGTTTCACTCAGACAAGAGTACTCAGGATTCCCCACTTATGTTTCCAGCCCTGGTTTTCCACACATGCTGCTCAAAGTCAAGCATTTAATTTTATTCCAAATAAAAGAGGCGTTTTTCAGGGTTTCTGCCAGAATGGCAAAGTCAGCAGGATTTTGACGAAGTGGAGCAGGAATTTAAAGAGTAAAGACAAAGTATCCCATCACCTGGGGAGTGCTGATAATGACAGCAACCAGGCTGGAGAACCACTTGGAATATTTAATCAGACTGTGGTACAGATTAATTTGATACTGTCTTTAAAGTTCTTTGAACATGAAAAGCATAACTTAATTGTTTTATCTTCAGCCTCACCACCTCCACTGTGCCTCATCCTACCTAACGGTGCAAGGCAGCTGGTGAACTCCTGGTGTTACACCGGGCTGTGACATGGGAGAACTGGTTCCAGCAACACCCCAACCCCTTTATCTGCTTTCAAGCAAGTAACAATTGATTGCTGGGTAGATATTTGGTAAAATGTTCTACTCTTCATTCACATCAGCCCAGCTGTGCAACTCCTAATGTATTCTGCCTAAAGGTTAAATCAGTACCTACTGAAAAAAATTCTAAAAACCAGCAACACTAATAGTGATTTTCACTTTCAAAGCATCAGCAGCTATGACAGCACCCAAGTGATTAACAGGTCCCTTTAGCTTCATGAGGTTTCATATACAAACATTGTAACTCCTACAGCAGTTAGGTAGATTAGAGGACACTGTAATCCAAAGACATGGTAACATCTGCCTTTGAAAACCACTTCTACCAAAAGAGTGTGAGAACAACATAGAGCAACTATTTTATTTATCCATCACTCTTAGACCAAATTTGGACAATAGTACAAGTACATAGCAAGTGGTATCTTCAGTCTTCAATTAACTCTTGAAAAAGCAGTTTAAGGGATGACAGGAGAGAAAGATTCAGACATTCTGCTGTGCAACTGCACATTCATTGATCAGGAAACATGGCACAATTATACTGTATTAAAAAAATACATTATTTTTCTTCATTCAGAGGCTATCACCTCTGGCTTCTAACTACATACTCTAAGACAAAAGGATAGGAAAAGTGAACTCAGTTCTGCAGTGCATCAAAATGCCTCAATACACAAGACAAGTACAGCACACAGAACTGCAGGACTTGGCACTTTTCTGCACTTTCTGAGGAAGTGAGCATTTTGCACTAGTAACAATCACACTCATCTCATATTACACCAAGAAACAGGCCTGCTGATCTATTATGCTGTTTGAAAATGCATCTCTCAAGCTTTGGGGATTTTTTTTATGCCTTTCTTTTTGGTGGGTGGGCATGGGAAGGTGGTGATGATTTGAGGGAGAAGGACACCTTGCCTTAGGGATGCAATACAGAGAACTGCACTAAGAAAAGAAATATTCTGACTGCAACAGAAAAACTTGGGCATGAAAGAGAATATAGGGAAAGAGACTGGAACTGCCAGGGTACCCCCCATAGCAGACATCCTGTGCAAATACACCTCCTGTCAAATGTTTGAACCACCACCTGTGGTAACAGGGAGAACACACCTGAAGAACCTCACAGCCTGGAACAACTCCTAGGCACACATTTAAACAATTAACATACCAATCAAAAAGTGTATTTGTACCAATTTCACACGTTAAGAATGATACAGACTTGCTTTCTTGCTTTTCTCAGACAAAAGAATCAACTCACCTTCCCAATCCTTGTCCTTTTGTGGCTTTTCCTCATAACAACCAACACTTACATTAAAAAAAAAAAAAAAAAATCACAAAGCTACCACGAAAGACTATAAAGGGAATAGCACACTTTCCTTGGAGAAACAAGGTGCAGCAGGAGGAACATCCTAGCTAGCACATGGGACCCAGAGCAAAGAAATATGAAGTTCTTCAGTACTCTTGTCATAAATGCTTTCAGGCATCCTCTTATTTTATAAACACTTCACGTAGGGATACATAGGCCTTTATTAATTCATCCTCCTGTTGAAAGGACAGGATCCTACAGCAAAGCTCTATGACAAGAGACACAGAGAATGCTCAGTAACTCAAAATTTCATTTGATTTCTATCCAAACAAATTGAATCAAGCAGACTACAGATTAATTACAATTCCCTAAGAGAAAAATTCTGCAGCCTTTTCCCAGAATCCTAAAAAAAATGCTAAAGGATTTGCCACTGCAGTTTACATGCATTTTTTAAAGTGGCTTATTTCATTAGCTGTCTTAGAGCTAAGGAAACACATGAGCATGCTCTTCATCCCCTCTGGGCTATAGCCCCTCCAAAATTATTGATTTCATAAGGTTGGTAATTCAGCTGAGGTGTCAACCTCAAAATCCATGAGACCTAAGCATAAAAGACTTCACATAAGATCATTACCTCCTGGCAAAAGCTCCAAGGTTTTCCATGCCTGGGAAGTCTTCCATTTCAAAACACAGGAACTTTTCAGTGGAATATCAGCAAGGTGGTTATGGCACTGTTGAAGCAATAGAACCCTTGAAGACTTACCACCAGCTTTTACATATAAACATAGTGTTCTGCATATAAATTGAGAGAGACTTCAATGGGAATGTTTGCATTTCAACACAAGTCTCCTTGGTGAGTGATCTAGCTTGTCTCCAAGATCAAAGAGACATGTATTAACATCTTCTGGCTTGCAGAAGAAAACACACACAAAACCCACCCATAACTCAAAGTGTAGTGAACTACAGAAAAGCAGTCAGGGAAAACAAGAGGAAACAGAATGGGTAAACCAGATCATCCTCCAGAAACAGGACTAAATACAGATGCAGATTAGCCTGGCAAACTGAACATTTCTAGGTAGTGCTGATACATTGCTGTACTGCCAAAATTAGAAAAACTGTGTAGGAAGCAATTAGCTACTGTAGCTTTTCCCTACTTAAAATGATTGTTCAAGGCTATATGGTAATATGCAGTTGGTCATACCAAATCAGCACATAAATGCTGGCATGAAAAATGCCATTTATTCAATCTCAACTTCAAAAAAATCTAATAGGGTTGAGAGAAATAACAGTTCTTTTCTTGACCATTCTGCATTTACACTTCAATTCTATTCCCAAGATGCAGCTTCGTTGTGCATATTGTATGCATGTGCTCTATAATTAAAGCTTTATTTGAACCTCCCCCTTCTTTCTACAACTCTTTTGGTTAGATCAAAACAGTAGAGACAAAAACTGAAACATGCCTAGGGTGCAGGAGAGAACAAGAAAGACTATTTAGTGAAGTAGGGTAATGGTGGTGGGGAGGAAGGGGGCCGATTTTCACATCTCAGAACTGTTAAGCCTGCAAATATTACAGAAATCACATCTGGGAACAAAGCTCTGTGTTAAGTAAGTTCACCCATGAGTGTTGCTAAGCAATGGAGAAAAGATGAGGGAGAGGGAGAGTGCCTGACTTTAGGATTAGGAGGATGGATAGAAGATGAAGTAAAGCTTCTGCATAGCTTTATTTATAAAAACTTTCAAAGTTCTTTGTTTTTATTGCCGGTCTTCCAAACTACTTGTACCATGATGAATCAGGTCTCATTCATTATCTATCCCAATGCACACCAAGCACAAAGAGCTGCTGCATCCTGGAGCACTGGCACAAGCATTTGCACACCAGAACTGCCAACATCTGTCTCTGGATTTAACAGGTAAGAACAGGAAAAGCTGTTCTGATGCAAATACTATAGAATTTCATGCCTGTATTTTAGAGAAATACTGCTGATACTTGTTTTTATGTAACTTTAACTATGCATTGTATGGGAAATAAAATACTTGTGATAGCTGGAGTTTGCTCTAACTCTATTCTTATGCTGGTAGTTACAGAAAAGTGAAGTATTGTATCTTATAAGATCAATAAATGTCATATCTTCACCTTACTTAAATGGAGTTTTTCTGTCCACTCTCTACTGGCATCTTGATATTGTAAAAGTTTCTCGTTCTGCTTTAGCAACATTGCTTCCAAGCCTTAGGAAAGCAACTGCACATTTTCAGCTGTAGACAAATACATTGCCTCATATTATTTTCCCAGGAAACATTTGTTGTCTTGTTCAGCTAAATGCCTCCATAAACTATAGCATGTACATTTGTAAAGCATGCATTTTTGGAACAGTAAATTGAACTCTGATTCGTTTTTACATGGCAGCAGTATTTTTTAATTTTTTTTTTAATCATCATAAATACTCTAGAATGCTCATCTCTTTATTACTCAAAATTATATTCCATATGCTAAGGCATTTGCAGCCTCACAGGTCATTTCATAGGCATTAAACTTTTACTGCATACCTGTCTTTTTAACATTTGCTAATAACTCATCTGGAAAGAGAGTGACATTTCTTGCTCAGTAACAGATGTCTGCACACACAGCATGAACTAGGAGCATTTCTCAGCCTGAGATCCTAGATTATGATTAACTACCTAGTCAGTATTCTAGTTAGAGATATTAAGAAGGCCTTTCCCAAAACTCAAGATATTCAAAACCTGTCACTTCTGCAGCACTCCAGCAGTGTTCCCTGCACATGGGATGCATTTCCCTGACAGGCAATTGGCATTTAACAGACTGAACAATAGAAACTAATTAAGAAGATTGATTGTTGTAATCACATTTTTATTTTATACACCTTTAATGTTTTCAAAAGCAGAGACTCTGAACCAAATGTTTTAAGCTCAAAGGAGCATGGACACTGTACAAAGGCAAACTAAGCCACATGCTGTAAAAACAACCTACAAGTTTTCCTCTGAAAGGTGATGAATTAATTACTAAGATTGGAAATTTTCCCATGCCTAACACATAAAACAGGTCACCTCTTGTACTATATTTTATTTACATACACAGTCAGAAGCAAATCTATGGGCAGTTGCTTTAGAGCTGAACAAGCACAGTCATATCATTTGTCATCCTCCAAGAACTCATCCAGGCAGTCCAAAACAAAGTGATCAAGTGGAAATATAGACCAGGATGGAAGAAAGATGCTGTGGATAACCCAGCAGTTACTAGTTTCATATAGCAAACCTCTTGAAATGGATGACATGTAGAAAATGCACTGAGATCCATCATGTTACATTGCCCAATTGACTTTTTTCCCCCCTTTTGCTTTTTCTTAATGAAAAGCAAGGAATGAGAGAAGAAGAAATCTTCCCTATCAGCAGCAGCAGGGATTGCTGCAGCAAGATGATAATTCCCTCCTGCTACTCTGCTGACAACCACCAAGCTGCACAGGAAGAGCAAAGCATTTTAATCATGGAATTGAAAAACACAGCAGTTCCTAAAGCTTCACCTTACCTTGGCTGATTTACATTAATTTAGGATCAACTGGCTTTCAGCAGAATAATATTATCTATGGAAGATGACAGAGGAGGAAAAATTTGGTGTAACTTCCAGTTTCCCTGTGCATAACAGGCAAGGATCTATGTATATAAACAGTTTTGAAGCATCTTAGATAAACAAGAACTATTGAATGCCTTAAACGCACAGTGCAAACTTGAGGGCTCCCTAATTCCATACAAAATGTTTTAGAAGTGACATACTTTCAAATACACATCATTAAAAGGATAAAAAATACATTAGCAACTGGCAAGTCAGGGTCCAGTCCAGTGTCCACTGGACCCATCAGAAATCCTGTGACAGAGGCCTCAAGGTTTTGGCTCTGGTTCTGTCATCAGATTATAATTTATAACAAAGGCACTCCATAAGGAGCTGCTAAAACAAATGCAGATCCTGTGTCTAAGACAGTCAGACACCCCCCAAAATTAAAAATTTGAGCACACAGCAGCTTACAGGCAGCAGCTTTGGGCATGTGGCACAACATCTGCTACACAAACACTAGAAAGCAGACCTGCAGCAAACTGGACCAGTGCCAGCTCTCGAGATTATCCCCCCTCCAAGGCTGTCAAGTAAATGGACAGATGGCAGCCAATGCACTCACAGGATAGTTAGCTCAGTTAACAATCAAGTATGCTAAATGATTTCAGATTCACTCTGCACCAAGCATTGTACTTTCCAGTGAACCATTAACACTGTGTCCTAATAGAAATATGGTGTGGTATGAAGGAACTGGCAGATCCTGTATTTTACAAGACAGTTTCTCTGGAACAATTTGTCAGGGAACATTAGATCTGCCTTCATGAATAAAGTGAGAATCTGCCAAGTTTGCCAGGCGGGTTTGTTCATAGTTTTTATTCTACAGTGTTTGAAGAGTGAGGATGGAAACAAACAGAGATGCAGGTCAGTTATCCACACAAGCTGCTCCCAGGGACACACTCAGCAGAAAGCAGGAGGGGTGTTAGGAGCACACAGGAGCTCACATCACAGCAGCTGTGCCCCTGTAGGCCTGCCTGCTGTAGGGCAGCACACAGCTCTCCTGGACAGGACAGCTATCACAAGCAGCCTGCTGGGTGACACACTTGGTACCCAAGTGCACAGATGTGACAATTCATCCTAGAAAAGCTAATTGGGTTTAAATGGGTAAAATCTGTAAAGGAAGTTTGGCCCTCTTACATCAAGGGGGCAAATAATTCAGTACTGAGCACTGGCACAAAACATACAGGTGGACTTTTGGCCTCAGCATTACGTGATACATCTTTAAATTCTTCCTCCTTATGGTTAGATATAATTGCTTTTAAGGACATTCATAGACTTAGTGACAAGTTTATTCTATTGATTTGCTTTTCCATAAATCAGCAGGGCAAGAATAGTCTTTGAAAAAAAATGCTGGTTTCTTCTCCCACCCCCACCCTCTGCTCCTGTTGCATATCCCTTTTATCCATCCACCCAAAATCTCATGAAGCTAAACAGCTGGTCAAAAGTGTAGAGTTTATAGAATTTATTTATTACTAAGGTGGCTCCCATGACCATTTTATTCATCACTGTTGCACCTAATAAATACCCTGAGAAAAGATACACACCACCCCTTTTCTGCCTGCATTGGAAAAACCATTCAGCAGAAAGCAGGGGAGAAACCCAAGAAAAACAAGTGGAAAAATAGAAGGACAGGGAAGAGAGAGAACTTAGCTCTGCTGAAGGAGGTAGGAGTTGTGCCATGGATACCAGAAAAGCAGCACCTCACACTTATCTGTTATCTCAGTTCCAAAGAGTAGGACTGAAGAAAACTGAAAAACAAAGCATTTCTAGAGGGCAATCAACAAAATTAATTCCCTACACAGGTAGGTAAGTGCCAGCTGGAGAGCAGCAGCTTCTGACCCGTGCTGGGAAGTCCTGGTGTTTGGACTCTCCCAGGGCACAGACCTTGTCCTGCTGCAAGTGCAGAGCCCAGAGCAGCTGCACTGCATGGTGCAGGGCTGCAGAGAGTGCCCCAGCAGGGCTGTGCCTGCTGTGCTCAGGGACACATCACACAGCTCTGCCCACCTTCCCCCTCTGCTGGGACACCGGCTCTCTCCAGACTTAGACCAGGAAAATCAGCAACAGCATCCAGAGCTCCTACTGCCTGCTCTTCCAGTTCAGACATGGAAAGGTGCCACAAAAACACCAGAGCAGGAGCAAGAGCTCTGCCAGTGCATGGAGCTCCCCAGCAGCCCTCCCTGCAGCTTTCCTCTCTTGAGGAGGCAATGTTGTGACTGCCTGTGCCATCACCAGAGCAGGGAAGTCAGAGATGCAATTTAAAAAAATAAGGAGCAAACCAGTCAAAAATGGAGACAGAAGCAACCTCATTTTCTAGCTCAACTTTGTGAAAATCTGATTAGACCTTCGTGAAATTTAATCTTTGCCTTCCAGACCTTCTGAGACAACAATAAAAATCTCCTGAGCTCATAAAGTACCCGGAGAGGGGAGATACCACTCAACTGCAGGAAAACAGCTGAGAAAAATTATTTTTCTTGGTGCTAATCACCAGGTAAATCTGCAAAAAATATCATTAAAAGGTTAATGATAAAAAGCTACATGTTACTATTTTCAAATACAAGAATACACTTTATCAGACAAAGTAATAAAATAATTTGAAAAAGACAAGACAAATTAGCTACAGCAATAATTTGGAATGCCAGACATTCAGAAGAGAATATTTGCTCAAATTGCTGAGATAGTGAAGAGACAGAAAATTTGACTCCCAGCAGTCCTGCAATGCTAACATTTGTTTTTCCTTTTTTTCCTACTACAAGTTTACAGCAAAAACAAACCAACCTACCAGATATATTTTTATATTATCAGCCCTTCCCCGGAACAATTCTGCTTCAAAACCAGTCATTAAGCTGGAACTGGCAAAACCCAAAGTTCTAGTCTTTTATTCTCAGCCAGAGGGTCCACATTTCTCCCTGTCCTTGTAACAGCTGCTCCTACATTGCCTTATGAAACACACAAAAATGGGAATTTTTGACTTCCCTCAAAACATTTTTACTTTCATGGACAGATAATACACGTGTCATTAGCCCCACAAGAGGCCACCCTAAATGCTGCATCCTGGATGTGCTCAACACAGACCTACAGAAAGCTCCCACTGCAGGCAGTGCTGATTTTTGGGTGTCACTCCCCTCTGCTAGCTCAGCAGTGGCAATGCACCAAAAGAAGCCTTTCTGCTCATTCAGCATCTGCAGTGGAACGTTTGCCAAGGGTTTGATCTTGGCCTCTTGGTTTGTGCCTACCCTGCCCAGGATTCCCAGGGCAAACCTTTCACAGCCAAACCTTTCCTACTTTGGGGCTCCTGAGCCCACCACAAGCCATGTTTTGTTGGCACAGTGTAAAACCAGCAAATCCTACAACACTGATGTTTCTAGATTCTCCCAATGCTCTGCTTAGAGTCCAACAAGATCAGCTTTTGGTAAGAAAGCAAGTAATTCTTACTAAAGTACAGCAATCTGAGAAATTAAAAAAGAAAAGGAAAAAAAAACAGATACGAACAGGTGGTAAAATTGTATTTGCAATCTTGTCCTCTAATAATCTAGTATAGCCACCATCTCCAACCAACTCATTTTTATCACATCATACAAGACAAAATGATATATGCATGAAATATTAAAAAAAACAGATGCTAAAAAAAATCTTAAAATATGGATGTGCAGAGCCAAAATAATTGAGGATGGTAGATGTGTGTATGTGTGTATATATATATATATCTCAATCATCTAGGAACTCAATTTAATTTTTGCATGCATTGATTCCCCCATGTCCTTATTGTTACTTATAGAATCCTTCACTTAGTAAATCCATGTCTCATACAGCCATGCACCAAAAACATGGTTATGTTGCATATGATTACCCAGTAGAATGTCTGTGGAATAAAGCTTGCTGATTAGAATGCTATTTTAATCATGCAATTAAAAAGCCTACAGAAATATTGCAACTGAAATACTTGCAAAATGCATCTATGCAGAAAGCTAGAAAACTGGAATAAATATGGTATTCTGATGTCTTACTGTACAGATGTACAATAATTCCCAATCTGTTCTTGCCTGGGCAAGTCAGAGTGTGTGCAACATTCAAGATTAATTAGAAGGAACACGTGTTCCTCATGAACGATGCCATGTCTAGTACTATATGTAAATTAATTCATGTCAGCATGGGCCACCTTGCATCATGATTTTTTTTTTTAGGAAAATGATGTACTATTTTTTGACTGCTATTACTACAGATTGTCTATTGATTTTACAATAGCTGTAGAGAAATTTTATAAAAATAAAATATTGGGCAATATGCAAGTTGGTTTTCTGCTGGGTTTGTTGTTGTTGTTTGTTTGATCTTTGCCAACTAACTAGGATAAGAGAATTCATAAGGTAGGAACACATTATATTCTGTTTGGGCATCTGTAACAAGAACAGAGTGGTTATCACAGAGCCTGAACAGCAGCCACCTCTTCCCAGCTTAATGCCTTGAGGAAACAGCACTGCCTCCAACACCAAACACAAAATAACATCACATTACACATGCAGAATCCAAGGTCTCAGATTTAACTGTCCTTTGATCTTCCATAACTGAAGGAAGTGTAAACCAAGATCAAGTTTGTTAACTACAGATCAAAGTGCAGCCTAGTTCTTCCCTTTCCAACAGCAATTAAAGACTGGAGGTAAATTTCTAGAGAAAATTATTTTGAGATATATAGGTTATTTTTGCAATCATTGACTGGGCCATTCCAATTTAAAACACAACTTCAGGATACTTTGACCCACATTTCTCCCAGCTCTTGCTTGGAGATTCCTGTTCTTCCTCTGGCTTTAAGGTGTTTGTTAATTGGGAGCATGGACACAGCACCATGTTAAGAGCTAACAGAACTACTGCAGTAATACAGTAAAAATTTAGAGGTACAATCATTTTTAAATGCATTTTATCCTCAAAACACATTCTTCCAACTGATTCAGTTGTGCTGAGAGATTGGTGGTACAGGTTATTTGAAAACTCATTGAGTATGAAAAACCAAATATATTTCTCCAGCCTTGGAAATTGCCTTCTGTTCTCAGCATCATGTGAATTCATCACTTAAGTGCACTGCAAAACAAAAAGCTATACTGCACTTGGATTTCACTTTTAGGAGCAGTTTAGCCACCTTTTATAACCCAAGAATTGCAATTCTTTACCATAGCAGCAGCTTAAAACACATTATAGTGTCTAATTTTTTTTGAAACTTAATTGTAGAACGCTCTTAATATGGCCTTTAAAATAAAACACAATCTAAGTGCCATAAAAACCTTGCAGCTTCTTACACAATTAAATTCTTTGAATGAAAAGCACTATGTTGCAGTTTTGTAAGTCAAAGCAGCAGATGTATATGCTAAAGCACAACTCAGGGTAAACAGATGCCATTAATGATTGAGACTTATGACTGAACTTTTTCCAAATATAAAGCAATATGAAACCAAGACATCTGTTAATTACATGCTTTTTGGGGTTATTCACACAGATATATCAGTCTTGAAACAGGACAAATGTTTTCATCACAAGTTTGATCATTCCCCCAGCAGTCAGCAGGAGGTTTGGGGTACAGGTGTCAGAAGCATAAGACTGGTTCTTGTAAAGCATTACCACCCTCAGCTTCTACCATGCTAAGTCAGCTCACCTAAAACAACACGTCCTAAAGTAGATTTTATTTCTTAAAATACCAGTTGAGAGACAAGTGATAACAGCTAAAACTCAGACTACCTTCTTTATTAAAAATAACACAGCCCTGCCTCTTCAAATTAACACTTTCACCCCCTCTTCTCCAGCTCATCTCCAGTACCCTCTGCCACATTCCAGTGCCACCAGACCTTCACATCAGTGGCTGGATTGCAGCCAGGGTTCATCATCTTACAGCTGGTTTCAAAACCACAAGTTAAATTAGCATTTACCCGTGTAGATGCCCAGCAATCATTACCATACTATATTCAGCTCTCTCCTTATATTGGCAAGTTTGCTCAGTATAAAGAGCTAGGGCTTTAAAAAAAAAAAAAAAAAAAATCTAAAACTACAGCCAATACTGACACGTTTCCTTATATTCCCAAATTAGTTGCATAATGCTGCTGCCCTTTTGTAAAGATAGATCACACTGGCACTTCAGAAATGGCTGCAGTTTCCAAGTGATGACAGAATTTCACATCCCCGCCCTATTCCCACCGAGTGCCAGGATCCTTTCCAACGCCTGCAGCAATGCTTTGAAGTAGGTGCAAATGCAGCAAATGCAAAAGATTAAAGGATTCTGGAGTTCATGGAAAGAGGTGCAGAGCTCACTATCACCAGAAGGATTCAACTAAACATTTTAAATTTTTATTTAAAGAATTTCGTCATGAGATGAGTTGCACCATAGTACTTTTCCTCAGGATATATTTTACATAACTGTCTACACTGCCTGTAACTAAATCCTTAGGTGCATAGAAATGGACACACATTCAGCCTTCCACCATCCTTTTCTGAGACACTGCAGATCTCACACAAAGATAACAGTACACCAAGAGCTGAAAGGTTAAAAAATGTTCAAAATAGACAGCAATATTACCTCAACATTTTCTTTTTTAAGCAGCCTTCACACAGAATGTTTAAAGGAGAAGTTTCACATTTAAAACATCCTCCTACAGGGGGAAACTGCAATATTTCTGACAGACATTTTCATTTTTGTTAGGCATTTCACTTACTCAGTATCCTGTCAGTTTAGGAGCTAGGAATCAGGGCTTTCAAAAAATCAACTGATGACATGAGTTCCAGTCACTGTCTGTTCCTCCTAAGGTGGCTTACCAAGCATTATTTCTTTTAAGGCAGAAGGAGAGGAAGAATGGGGCTGATGGTGAATTTTTTTTTTTAATTAATCCTTCAAATCACAACTGTTAGCCAAGTCAAAGTTGAATATTCAAATAACAAAAGGTTTCCACCTCAGTCACTGTTGCTGAATGTCCTGGAGCATACCAGTAGCAAAACCTGCACACCCACAGAGTGTCACAAAATCTGTTCACTAGGACATTGTGACATCAGCTTCCAGAAGATGCAGTATAACACAGGGTGCTACAAATTTAGGTGGCTTTTAAAGTAATAGGCCATAAAAGACTCCCTAAAACTTGCTGATGAGCAAGTATACAAACAAGTGAAAATGCAGCTACAGTGATATTTTATTTGTTGTTGTCTACAGATAGGTATGACAGATTTGGAGACAGAAATGGTCTTAGGCTAAAGGCCATAAATAGAGCAGAGAAGCAGAAATTGCCTCTGTTTCTCTGCTATTTCTATTCAGCTCTGGGTCTGTTTGCCCAAACCTCATCCTCAAACCTGAGCTCCAGCCTCTTCCTTTCCCAGATGACGTATCTTGCCTTCCCCAGTCAGGTCCTCAACTCCATATCCCTTTCCTCCAGTCCTAACACCTCAGGCCCATTCTCCCAGCCCACCATGATGTCCTTCACTTGCTGCCCATCCATGCTCCTTCCTCACCCTCTGCCCTGACTGCAGATCCCAACACTGGCTCAGGTGGTGCAGAGCAAACAGCAGCAGTGTGTGCAGCAGCAGCCTGTTGGAAGTATCCTACAAGAACTGAGCCACAATAACTACAGCAAGATGCTTTTATATTTACTGAAATCTTGGATCCACAGTTCCCACAAACCTACATGGAAGCCATGTGAAGTGTGCTGGAACTCTCCACCTAACAGCTGACCCAAATAAGCACTAGAGTTCAACTTCTGTTACTGATGCACTTTCATTTCAGAATCAACACGAATTGTCTAAATACATTTAACAAAGGTTGAGTTTGGATTTTCTCCTAAGACCAGCATTGCTGAAATGAAGCTGAAGCAGATCCAGTGTTTCTTCCTGGACCTGTGATACACTCCCACCATAACAGATTTGTCCTGTTTCTAATACTTGTCTCCCTCCTCCATCCTAGACAGAACTGCTGTAACAACTTACACATGGGCATTACCAACCTCACTGTCCTTGTATAAGACCTCTTCCTTTTCAATCTGTTCCTCATTGAGAAAGAGAGGAAGACTGGGAAAAGGGACGAAATGAGGGAGTGCTAGTTAAATAGCTTGAACACTTAGGACTGCTGCAAGTAGTAGAAATATTTGTAAAGATGAGGTTAAAGGCCTAACACAAACAGTACTCTGAGTTACAGTGCTTTATGCCTAACAGAGTCGGCATGAGAGCCCTAAGGCTACAGTAAAGTTAACAAGCATGAACAACAGAATTGCCAACACCAGGACACAGTTTATATGTATCCTGTGCACATGCTTTTTCAAATGTAACTAATTTTTACTGAAGATAAATAGGAATACTAATGAATATCTTAGCCTGTGGCACTGGATTGGCGAGGTACCATGCACAACGAGAAAGCACAACAAAATTAAGAACTTCTGAAAAATATATTAGCAGTAATAGCAATTTTTAGCTCCTTGCTGCTCTCCCTTATATTTTCAGTGCAACCTAGTGAAGTCATTATGCAATGATTTAAATTTTCTTCACTTGTGTAGAGCAAGTCAGGCTTTTCTAAGAGGGTCAGTGCCAAGACACTTGTATTTGATCTATTTTCTTTCCAAGCTGGAAGACCATTTGCTCTCCTCTAAGCCCTATATCACACTAGGGTGGAATACTGCCCTAAACCACTACATCCTCAGACCTCCTCTGGGCTTAGGAGTTAAATTTATCATTTTTCACCGATTCAGTCACACCTAGAGGCCCCAAGGAGTGAAGAGCTAACACTGTTTAATCTAGTCTGCCCCTACTCCTTCTCAACAAGTCCTTTAATAACCCAAAGGTGTGAAGAGATGAAAGCAATACAGCAAAAGCCAACAACTCAAAATACTAAATAACTCTATTCCCTGACTTGTGACTTCTAAGTTTCCTTGGCCAGTCCTCAAAGGTTCTTCCTGAGACCAGGAGGCCTTATCTGATGGAATTCAACATCAGTAACTTCAAAGTCATGCTCTGCAGGCATGATGGGGAAATCAATCCAACTGTGATATCCAGTTATTAGATCAGCTATTGCCACTCAGAAAAGAAACCTGTGAACCTGCCTGTGGAAGTGTCAGCTCAGTGTTCATCAACAAAGGAAAAAATGAGTCAGAGGAACAATCCTCCAAGGGGCAGAGAATGAAATCTAACACACCTTCATATGTCTGTTGCTGCAAACTTGGATGGTGGCATTCAAGTCTTGTTTTACATTTTTCAACTGTATTCAGCTTTGCTTCTAATCACAAAAGAACACTGGGGAAAATTCTAGAAGAAAAAGGCAATTGTGGATAGAAAATGTCATCAACACCGAAATAGACTAGAACTATGATACTCTTTCAGACTGGGGAAAAAAGGGATTTATACAGGAATAAACAATCACAACACAGATTTGGAGTTCACAACACTTCTCAGTGCTAGAACACTTCTTCAAAGCACAACTCTGAAGACCCAATTTAGATCCAGATTTGCTATGGGTAAATCCCTCAGAGCCCCCAACCAAAAGGTCATTTGAAGTGGCACACAGCAGTACAGAAAAGAATTGTACAGCATCTTCACCACCTCAGCCAGGGGACAGGACCAAGCCAGGCTGATTCAGGGTTCCTCCCAGACTGTGTGTGCCAAGAGGCTCCCACAGAGCACTGGCTAGAAGCTAAAGCTGCCCCCAAGATAACCTGCAATCTGAAATTGGAGATTGTGCAAAGACACCACCTGCTCCCCCTTGCAGTGTAAGCAAGCCTCTGGATGGGAGCCAGTCCCAGGGGCAGAGAATTCTGCTGCTTGTTCACACATACATGCACAAGAGATTGAATGTGTTTTTCCCTAGTGCAGAATTTTTATTCCAGAAAACATAGGGTTATTGTGTATTTTCTCACTCCCCATCTCTGTACATGCCATGTAGTCTGAAGAGAAGAGAATGAGAATCTATCTTGTCTTAAAATACTCTTTTTAAATGAATTTAACTCCTTCCACTGCCCTAGGCAGAAGATTCAAACCAAGATGAACATGTGTTTTCATACTTTCAAGCAAGTCTCATCAAGACCAGGCTTACAAATGCAGCCCAGAAGTAACACAGTCAATATTACCCTATAATACAGTCTAACCCATTGTAGAAGGCTTTTCACATAAGTTGATGCAAAGAGCCTCCTCATTCTTTGAAATTTAAAACCAAGAATTTCTGCCAGAAACTGCCCAGTGTTTTTCACCAAACAGGAGACTTGGCCTCCCAACCCCACAAGGTCCTGATACAAGCAGCTGTGCTCTCCCCTCCACAGCTCTAGCACAACACCAAACCCTGCATTTTAAAATTAAAATTGCATTTTAATC
>VZTT01053165.1:0-16493 GCA_013400855.1 Buphagus erythrorhynchus
GAAAATTCAACTCCCAACAGATGGGAAGGCAGATTATTCTGGATTTGTCATTGTGGAGGTGTGGTGTAGTTGTGCAGTTACTGGGCACAGCGCCTGGAGTCCTTCATGGGCATTAGGAAGGCACCTGGGCTAAGCACATCCTATCATGTGCATGATGCAGCTGGATAACTGGATCTTGTAACTGTGCCATGGTTTCGTTCATGTTTCATTTCTTCCTTATGCTGCTACAAAATCCTGTGTAAATGAACAACGTTTCCTTCTTTAAACAAGGCAAGAAACTTTCACAGTAAAAGGTCAGATCAGCAGTTCATCAAGCGAGATACGAGGAAGCACCAGGAAGGTGCTGCTGGAGCTAGGGGTGGCAGTGGAGTAGGCAGGAAGGCAGGATGCAGCCCTACAGTGTTGGGGGACAGAGCACAGCAGGGAGCAGTGACAGCAGCCGGGAACACCCAGGAGGACCACTACACAAGGATAATGAGGCAGGTCCAGAGTGGGTCACAGCTGGGTACAGGGACATGCATGACCAGGCACAAGAACACAGGGTTACCTGCAGGATAGCTCAAGCCAGAGACTTTATCTAGAACATGATGCAGCTCCCAGGAGAAGCAGGGACAGTGTCTTGTGGGGCTTCTCGAGGTTCCTGCTCTGCAGGTCTGCTCCCAGCAACTTGGGAGCACAACTGTGCCATGTCGGAACTGTCATGAGCACAAATGTACAAATCCTGAGGAGAGGGGATTGATGGGTGGAAGGAGTTTGCAGAGTCTGATAGTGCACTGGAGGTCAATGGTGAGTGCCAGTGTTTATTCAGATGTTGTGCTTCAGCAATTACTAAGGTGGTATGTAAGTGGTCCATTTGTGAACATATTAACAAGTTGATATTGAGAAAGATAATATCATTATTTTTGTGAATATTTGGAATTCTCCAGGATGGATTTTTCAATGGTCTGAACTTCCTGTGCTGTGGAGACCCTAAAAGGCATCCCCTAGTTAGAGAGACACAAGAGGCTTCTCTTACAGCAAATGCCAATGTACCCCGATCTGTACCCTGGGTTGTCCCGTGCCCTCTCCCTGTTCCTCAGTCTTTTGGTCATTCCCACCCTGTTTCCTGTTGGCTCTCAGGCCCTAACCCCACCCTTGTGCTGACCCCGTGTCCCCTGGTAATTGGTCTCTGATGTTTCCCCCGTCCCAGAACACCCATGTACTTAAAACCTGGACCCAGACCAGGCCTTTGCCTTTTGCCTCTGAACCCTGGACTGTCCATGTGCATGGATGAAATAAACATCTCGGTGAAACCCATGCAAAGGCCCTTCCTGCTTCTTTACCTGCACCACTTCAACAGCTACCCAGATCGCAACACTCACAGTCACGCAGTCTCACAGATGGTGGAAGACTGGGAGTGTCAGGAGCTAGAGAGCAATTTGAGTAATACTAAGAAGGAAATTAAAATTAGACATAAATGTTGGCAATGTTTTCATGTCATTAATGTATAAATTAAATACACCATGAAGTAGGAATAGTTAATGAAATCCTCTTCAGTTAGAATTATTGGCAATTATTTCTTTTTCAAAAACTGATACAGTTTTTTCAGAATGTGATTTTTCTAAAGGACAGCCATTAAAAGTGTGTTGTTCTGGGAGGAATTCTGCCCACCAGATCTAAAGCAGTGTCTTCTGCTCCATGTAGGGTCAAATGGTGGTGTTTCAGAGTATAAAACATGGTGGTTTCACTTCTTGTCTACATCTTCCGTACCCTTTTATTGGATAGTTTGACTGGTAGACAATAAAATGCTCTTCCCTCCACTTGATTTATATCTATGACTTGAAACTTTTTGCCCAGGTGCAACAAATTCTTCTGCATTTAGAATAGATGAGGCTGGTTTATATAAAAAACTGTTGCACAACTGCAAGCACAACATATTCATTTGCAAATCCAGTAATTCTGTAAGTTGCTAAAGAACCTTCTGAGGAATATTTATGCATTATGAGGCTTTCAAATGCTTTTTGTAATGAATATGCAAAGGACAACCTACAGGCTTTATTCTGTGTGTGGGATGATATATTTTGCAGAGACAATTTAATCAATTATATGATAGATAAGTAATGCAATTGCATTCCTAAAAAAAAAAAAAAAGGTATCTTCTTTCAAGAGTCCCTCTTAATTGCCTACTTTATCTTTTTACTTGCTGGTCTGCAAGTTTCTCTTTAAATCTCAGAGAAATTTAAACTGAAATAATAAACTTAGTGTCTGAATAGTTATATTCTTTGAAAGCTATAATCAAGCTCTCTGCTTAACATAAATAGGTTGTATCTGTTTAATGTTTCACTAGTATATCATTTTAATGCAGAGTAGCATCTTTACAGGGAATTCAGCCTGTCACTTGATGTTTCAATTTTCAGTGTCTGTTGTCATGGCAACATGAATTGACTCTGGTACCCACTGTGCTCAGCATAAATTAATTTAAAGTCATAGTATCTTTTTTCCTTAGATTTATTACGGTAAAAAATAGCTATACTGGAAAGAGAATTAAAAATGCAATAATTTTCAGCAAATTATTAGTTTTACCGGAAGCATTCAATAAATTGATCTTAATAAATAATGTATGGATGGAAAATTTTTTCCTCCATTTCTTGTGGAACCATACTTTTCAAATATTAAAGCTGACACATTTTAACCATTCTTTACATTTGAATTCTTGTGGTTTTAGTTATAGCTCCACTGCTTTCAAATATGCACATTGATCTGACAAGTAAATTTTTAGGATTTCCTCTAATTTCCTGATTCTTTTTGCAGTACGGTCATGCTTCCACAAAAACTGCTAGCTAATATTTTATTTTAATTTTATCGTAATATGCTCTATCAGAAAAATCTGTAAAATGCAGCTATGTATATATAAAAAGAATTTGAGAGAGTTATGTCTTGATCCCTTGGGATTCTCATGATTCTAAAGAGGATTAAGAAGATACATTAAATGCATATGGTAAGAGACAAAATATTATTCCAGCAGGCATAACAAAATGATTTTTCGTCCTGATATTTGTGAAGTTGTTCATAGCCTAATCTATCCTCTAGATAAAAAAATAGCTCTTGATGTATAGTATCGTGTAGAGTTCCTCAGTGCAGGAGACTCTCAATGACTGTTTTACATGATATTGACATTTTAAGAAAATTCTGTGGTTTAACCTTCCTGGTACAGGTAGGTGTTACATGTTTCATTCTATTTGTTTCCTACAGTACAGTCCAATCCTCAGAGGACTAATGCTGAAACAGTTCTTTGAAAGAGTTGTGTTTCAGTTTTATGTTATGTTGAAAAGATTATTTAATGATTTTATAAATTGTGTGAACAAAATGCCATCCTTTCTGTATGAAAGAAAATTAAAAAAAAAAATCAGTTTAAGTAAAGTGAGTGTTTTGTAGGTAATCAAAGCACAGTTTTTTACTATCTATCCTGGAGATACTAAAAAAAGGACAGGGTTCTGTTTGAACAGAACAATCTTCTGGATAGTGAGTTTTACATAACGAAACATTTTACACGGCAATAAAACATGTTGTTCAGATTCTATTTAATTTCTGTGTGGAAAACACTGATTAGCATTTAGGGCTTTAAAAATTACTGCTGAAATTCAGATGTTAATGTTTAGTTGTGTCTCTATGTGCCTAGCAGTTGTAACGTGACGCATACTGTAATGAAACATTTAAGAAAACAGAAATCTGCTGCACCTCCGCATGACTCATTTGCACCAGCCTCACATATTCGTCAATAACCCAGCAGAGAGAACAAATCTCAATATAAGGTTCCTCTGGGGATTTGGGTTGCTGCATTTTCTACAAAAATCTTAATGGCTGCAAACTCTCATCATTTGGATTAAATCTGACATACACCTATGTTTCTTAATGAGTAAGCTGTCACTCACTGTGTTAAATCTTCTGTAATGAGCTTGAAAGGAGAAAGACTCAGATCGCTACTCTCATCTGTCACTGACAAGACAATTATGGTCTTATAACTGACTTCATTTGTAGTCTGCTTGATTCAAACTGAAAGAGAAATACAATATTCTCATTTCTGAATTACTGAGAGAGGTTTTCTTCCTAGTTCAGTGAGCAGTAAGTATCATAGAGTTCACAATAAAGATATAGAATCACAAGGGTGTGTTCTTACACAAATGTGGATTTAAATATCACATCAATAAATGTATTGGAAAAGCACAGGGCATTATTTTCAAGTTGCTCCATTGATTAACTCAGTTTGTCTGGTCTTTCCTAGGTGAGAGAATCAGTTTTTTAGTGTCAGCCAGGTCTGGCAGCAGGGATTTACAAGCTGCCTCAAAACACCTTATAAACCAATATTTTATATTATGTTGCATTACTTTTTAAAGCACCTGTCTGATCAGGGAACTATCAGGAGATTAAGCTGATATTTTTCTTTAAATTGCGTATTAACATTAAGTTATCTTTCTGTTACAAGTGTATGTAAAGGTGGTATTTCTATAAGATAGGAAATCGTAATCCTGAAACACTCCTTTTATTATGGATCTTATTTTACTATATTACTATTTTCATGCAGCCAAATTTCTTTTTTCAAGAGCAAGGATGATTTATGTAACTCCTGGTGAATAGTGTGTAGCGTATTGCATGCTTAACTTCACCAAGGAGACAATAAAAACAAACTAGTAATAAAATCTGTTGCCTGTTAGAAAATGCATGCCATATGTCTCCAGAAGAATTATTTCTATAATTTCTTTTAGCAAGCAGACACCAAAGTCCAAGGCTTTTCCAGAAATACAGAATGCCATTTCTAGGAATGTATTGTACATTTACTTTTTTAAATGGTTGGCAAGATTTCCTAAATAAAACATTCTGATTGTCTTTGCCGTTACCCTGGATAAACCTTTCCCCAATCACATGTCTATTTGAATGTAAGCAGCTAAATTCCATAGCAGATATCAAACTTCCATGAACAATTTTCACTTATCTGAAAAGCTAAGATTTGCTGAGCCATAGTTCAGTGACTTTTTTTTGTCTGTTTCCAGGGACTTTATGAGGTCTTAGACGTTATATGTTCATGCTCTTACAAAGGAAAAAACAAAACAAGCCAAGCAAGATAATAAATACTGATGATTTTGCCTTAGGTCAAGATTACTGAGTTTTGTAGTATTCCTAGTTTCTCCAGCAGTCATTGATAATGTTTTAATTTCTGCCTAATATTGCTTTCTTCTGATATTTGAAGCATATCAGCTAAAAAGAAAAGGACAATTCAAATTCAGATGTAAGACAGCAAATTTATTTGCAGCAAATAAAATAGTTTGTCTGACTTTAACAGTTCCTTAAGAAATTCCTGAAATTTATGTTTGTTTTCACACTGATTTTTCCTGGACACTTGCTGATTAATCTTTAGTGTCTTGATAAAATTCATGATGTATTATTCTTAATCCTGAACTGTGGAGGCTGAAAGCCTCTCAGCAAAAGAGTCCTCCACTCTCCTCTGGAGGTAATGCCCTTAGGCACTCCCTATCATAATGGTTACAAAAAAGTTACTCCCGGCATGCCTCCCTGTTTCATGTAAATTGCCTGTACCCCATTGGCACTTCCCCCTTTGTACCTCCCCTGAGCACTCAGATGATTCGTTTGCTGCTCTACCCCACCCCTTGGCTCTCCTATATCAACCCTGCTCCCTCAGTCCTCTTGAGCTCGTTCGTCCCTGGACCCCTTCAAGGAAGAAGAATAAAGCTTTGCCTTGGATCACCACATGTGGCTCCTGTCTCTTCCTCCCGCGTTGGCCGAAGTGGAGAGCTACTAAAGGAGCTGAAATCACTCTCCGCCCGGGAGCAAGCTAGGAGGATGTGCCTGTGCCTTGAGGACGTCCTCCCCAGGATGCTTCTTCAGAAGGTTCGCAGCACTCCACCACCAGCCCAGGGTCCACCGTGACAGCTGGCGCCTGAACAGGGACCTCTCTTGAGGGGTTTCCTGGAGAAGCGTCTCCTGCAGCCTCAGCTGCAGGAATCAAGTCGCTCTTGGATGGCTGGCTCCCTGAGGAGGGCTCCTCATTTTTAAGTGAGAGCCATCTGTGGGGCGACCAGGACCTTCAAGCAACACCACAGAAGACCAGTCAATGGCCCGACAACCCCCCAGCAGTGTTGCTTTGGCCCAGCGGGCTTGGGTTTGCCTGAAGAAAAGCGAGTTTTAAATTTTGGGGCTTTTTCCTTTCAGTTCCTCCTTCTACTGCTGGGTGGGAAATAGGAGATTTGAGGATGGGAAACAAATTGAGGCATCCTAAGCTCAGCCCTCCTCAACAAGACGTATACCACCAAGTTGTGAGCACCCTTCTTCTTAAGTTATCAAAAGGGCAACTTAAAAGATTTATTAATTGAATTTTTAAAAATTTTCCTAATCTGGTCATTTGGGTTCTTTTTGGGCTTTCAGTTGCAAAGCTCTTTCCTTTGTCATGTAAATCAAGCGTTTCGTGTCCCTCGTTAACAACCCCTTCCCCTCTTTCCTCCCCCACACTCCCAAACCCCCTTCCCTGCCTGAGGGGCGATTGGCAGGTGGTTGTTGCAACGATGCACACGGTTGCTTCCGACTCCCTGACACTTCCCGATCCTCTCTTTCCCCCTGCCAGAGTGCCACTGGCCATGCCACTCCGGATTTCTCCCCCGACCTCCTAGCGTATGCCCCCGTACCCAGTTTTGTCCCCTGTTACTGTTTCACAAAATAGCGCCGGCAATGCGGCCAGCCCCGCCATTTTACCTCCTCCTTACCCAAGTCTTTCCANCGGTTGCTTCCGACTCCCTGACACTTCCCGATCCTCTCTTTCCCCCTGCCAGAGTGCCACTGGCCATGCCACTCCGGATTTCTCCCCCGACCTCCTAGCGTATGCCCCCGTACCCAGTTTTGTCCCCTGTTACTGTTTCACAAAATAGCGCCGGCAATGCGGCCAGCCCCGCCATTTTACCTCCTCCTTACCCAAGTCTTTCCACCCTACCACCCCAAAATGGCCGCTTCCCCGCCTCTCCTCTGCCACTTCCTGCACCCTCCATCGTGCCTGGCTTGTCCACCTTCCCTGCGTCAATGGGTGGAACCGCGTCGGGACCCTCCCGCTCCATTGGGAAAACCCTCCCCATCGCAGACCCCATCTGCGCCCCCTCTGCGGTTGACACCTCCCCCATGGCCCAGCCCACTTCAGGTTTCCATGACACTAAGACCAGAAATGGCCCTGATGGGGACCGGAAGGAGGCCATCTTGGCCTCCACTGCCTCCCACCACCTGGAATCTTCAATACATCCGAAAAGGTCTCACCCCACCATCCAGCACCCTCCATCCTCTTCAGAGGATGAGAGTAGCGATTCCTCCAACTCAGACTCATACCCTGAGGTCAAGGATCACTGGGCGAAGACCCAAAGGGAGGCCACCTGGGAGGGAGATTGGGAACTGGCTGATAAGATCACAGCCTTCCCAGTCATCCGCAAAAAACAGACGANAAAAAGGGGAGGAGGTCAACGTCACACCCTATGGGAGCCTCTCCCCTATGGGGAGCTTAAAGACGTATGTAAAGTGGCTAAGGAGCGTGGCAGGAGCTCCTATTACTTCAAGAACCTTTTGGAAGCCACCTTCTTGGCTCACATTCTTGTTCCACATGACATAAAAAATATAGTGCACTGTCTCCTTACACCAGCTGAATGCATGTTATGGCACAGGTGCTGGAAGAAACATCCAATAACATTATCTGACATATATTCTAAAGATGCCAATAGGCCAAATTTTTCTGTGGAACAACTAGCCGGAGAGGGGAACTTTCAAAAGCCTACTGACCAAGCTCAATTACTACCTGAAACGACACTACAAGATATTTCCACTGTGGCAAAAAAAGCCTAACTCCTCACCCCTGACAATTCCCCCCCTACACAAAACTTTGCTAATATTAAGCAAGGGGCAAAAGAGTATTTCATAGAATTTGTTGATAGATTGAAAATTGCATTTGAAAAACAAATTGAAAGTTCCGAGGGATGAAAAGAAGTGTTAAACAAAATTGCCATGACAAACGCCAAGCCCAAGTGCAGAGCAATCTTAAGGTCTCTACCCCTAGACTCAGAGCCTACCATCGAACAGATGATTAAAGCCTGCACAAAACATGCCTCCACACTGAACTGCATTTTTACCCCAAAAGTCAGTGAACACAGAGAGCCATAATAACATTTGCTGCTTGCTTTATGGTCTGACTTTTCATGGGAAGAAAAAAGAAATGTAATCTTGAATTTACTATGAGTTTCCTTGGTTAGCTTGTCTGGTATGCTACAATTACGTGAGCAGTGCAGTCAGGAATGCATTTAATGCCTCAATGAGTTGAGTACTCTTAGGATGATAGTCCAAGTTCTTTCAGACATATTGAGAACAATATTTTGATCTTCTATGAAATGAAAAAATCACTGTATAAAGTATGGAAAAAAAAATTTTAAAAAATCCACAGCTGTAAAATCAATAGATGTGGACAGGAGGCAGGGAGGGGATTCCTTGTCTGTTTTAGAGTAATATGTGCAGCAATACCTTTCCTGTGTTCATGCTTGACTTCCTGTGCATTGAGATTCAGGGTCTCATTTGAACTTTCTCTCCCCTATATAATTAGCATTTATTTCAGGAGAATGCATTTGAGTTTCTTCATTACAGGGTTAATTTTCCTCAATGTTCTTTCTACTCACTGAACCTGATTTTCATTTACATCAAGAACCCTTTGTGCCACTGCATTATTTCCATTTTAAAGGGCTTTTGTACTGCTAGTATGATGGAAAAGGTCAGAGTGCAAGTGAAAAATCAAGGCTAGTAGATTTCTGGAAATCTTGTTTGTGTCTTTTAAAGTGCTCATCAATAAAAGGGAAAATATTACTTCCAGTTATTTAGTTTTTTCTTCCAAATACTGAAATTTTCTAAATTTATAAGACTTCTTGAAGAAGGCTGCAAAATTATTCTGAAAGCTATTAGAAACAGTTTCAATACTTTCAAATTGAATGACATGCATTAATAAGCATCAGTCTATTTGAAGTAAAAATTTCAAAATTAATCTTTATTCACATTACACATGCATTTCTTGCAGTAGGAACAGTTAATACAATGCAAATGGGTAAAAAAATAGGAAAGTCCCACTTTCAGTTTCTGTGATCTACTGTTTACCATTAAAATTGTGATTAGTAAGTCTTATATACTAAAGATGTGAACCTGGGCCCACCACAGACTACAGAACTCACACATAATTCATAACCAAATGTCAAGGACTTTTTCCAAAAAGCTAGCTTCACATAGCTATTTTTATCAGAGATCTGTTCAATTTCATTGGCAGCATCTAAGGTGACTAATACAACACCATTTCCATAGGGAGATTGTTCAACAGTCTTGCAAACCCTCTGCTCAGGAATTTTTTCCCAGTGAGGCAATTTGTGTTTCCCTTACAGCCCTTAAAGTCTTTCTGTTTTAGTCCTTTTAAAGGATTGTTTAATGCCAGGCTATAGTCACAGACATTTACAGAAATTATGAAGACTCAGTGATTTTTGTAGAAAGCCTAAGAGAAGTAGATAGCCATTTTTTATTCATATACTTTAGGAGAAAAATTTGATAGGTAGGAACAGATCAGCAGACCAAACTACTTCTATCTTCTTAATCCCAGTTTTTGTACACCTATGAAGAGCTCTTTATTGTCTTCTTTATTGCTTTCTTTTATGTCAGTTGTGATAAATGTGATTCGTGCTAACTAAATTGTAACTATATTAGCAAAATTGTACTCAAATCAATAGAAAATAATTGTTACAAAGCAAAAAGGAAATGAGTGAGACAAAGCAGATGAAATCCTCCAGATGTTAGAAGGGAGTTGTAGAAGGATGTAGGTTTGACAAGCAGCATCTAGAAATAGAAAGTTTCAACCTTGAAATGGGCCAAAATGGGATGATTCCAGGCATGGGACACAATTAAAGTCTTATTATGGAAAACATCTGCTCAGTAACATAGTGCACATGCGCTACCTGCAGGTTACACCTCGGTCACTGAGGAAGAAGATGGGCCTTCATCAGAAATAAGACCCTCAAAAGGATGAGAGACCCCTAACTATTAGTAGAGCATGCGCAACACAACATAGTGACGTAAATTTTAGGAATAGAAACTAGGAGGAGCTTTCTAGAAAATTCTGTATTAATATGTATTAGCATATAGTATATAAGTGGGATTGTTAGCCTTGATTGTTTGGTACGTGAGGAAGGGCGAGTCCCTCCTCGTACCCCCGGTTGGGGGCCCGGTCGGTTTTGCTTATGCTTTATACGAACCTCAATTATACTAAATTACTTACTGCCAAATCTTGTATATTCTCAAATATATGTATCTAATACTTTGATTGTATCCATTTATATAATTGTTACTATTAAAAATTTACAACTAAATTTAATCTTGTTGTTTGATAAATTGGACAAATAGAACATTGGTATGAATGACAGCAGTTGTAAAACTTTATTATTCAGACAAGACGATTTAGTAATATTATCTATAACAATCGCCCAGATTCTTGAATACCAGGCTTATCTATGAATAAAATGAAGATATGTGTTTCAGTAGAGACATTGCAATACAAACAGCTGTAAATCATATGGAAACACATAAATATTTAGCAAACTGTTAAATTCCACAGAGAACAGACTCTGGACTCTTACTAGGCTGTATCTGTAACACAATTGGGTCCATATTTACATTGAAGCTTCTTAAGCATTAGCCCTACATAAATAATAAAGCAGATCCATATGAATAATTTGAAACAGTTAAAGCAGATGAAGAGAAGCTGTATGAAGCTATGCTGCAAAGCTATAGATCAGAGCTGATGACAATAAGACAACATCTTCGGCAAATAAAGGCAGCATTGAAGGTATCTTCAGGTCGAGTGTCAGAACCTTTAACTGCTATTTTAAGTAAAGAAACCTCTCTTTGCAGCATACAGTATATGGAGGAGTTTCCTTCCTGTAGGCATAGTCTGGTTAGCAGTAAAAATTGTCACTGTGATGTAGCCATATTCAATGATTTATTTCATTTTCTAACTACCTTCTCTAACAGAAACAATTAAAATGAAATTATATCCCAAGGAGAAATGTCCACTCTTTGGAAACATTTGCATCTCAGTGTTTATGTTCATTAACTATTTGGATTTCTTCACTTTCATTCAGTAGCAGAAGACTGTTATCCTGGGACAGGAATATATGATAATTATATTATCCCTTAATTAAAATAATGCATGGACTCCAAAGGTAAATGTGTCTGTCCTATTTTCAAGCTGAATTGCATGAGTGATCCTGTAATTCAAAACAGCACCCTCTGTATATCAAATCTGTGTCACACTTCACTATCATGGTGGATCCAATCCTTGTTTTACTCAAAGCACTGGAAATACTTTTGCCAACTTCACAAGGGTAAGAACTGAGAGGAACTAAATTTGCTATCTAAATAGTGACTATGTTTTGTACTGGTTTCTCATTTTCATATTACTTTAGGTAATACAGCATATTTTGCCAGAATAGCAATCTCTCAATCTCACTCACCTATACAGAACAAAAGCATTGCATTCTGCCAAGTATCTGATTAAAAGACATATGATTAGCTTTTCTGTTTCCACTGGGACAGAAACTGACTGTTATGTTCTTGTCCTGTTAAACAAACCAGCTAACACAATATTTATTGCAGATTTAGTGGTATGGGAGATCACATGATCTAAGTAACTACATAATTTGTTCTGACACAGTAGTAAAAAATAGTCTTTATTTGTAATATTAATTATCCTGCTTATTCTAAATCCTATGCGAGTTATAAAATGTGTTACCATTCAAGATTAAGGAAAAAATATTTCCAAACAGGAAAACCATTTACACAGTATTGAACACTGGCTTATTTCAGAATAGATGCACAACTGAAGGAGATGTTTTCAATTCAAAAATTATGTATAAATGTCTGTTGTGGTTTAAGCCCAGCTGGCAGCTAAGCAGCACAATGGAATGGGGAGGAAAATTGAAATATGAAGGGTTTAAAAATGAAAATAAAGTAAAATATAACAGTAATGATAATTTAAAAAATCAAGCAATGCACAATGCAATTTTATATCACCTGTTAACTGATGCCCAGCCCATTTCTGAATCTCCATCAGTGTGTTATGAATTGTCCTAGGTTACAATGTGACCCAAAGTATGTGCTCTATCACCATCAGTTGAAACCAGGTGGGGCAGTGATCCTTATCTCTGTGGGAGATATCCTCTCCTAATGGGCCATTTGTTGAGAACCAGGTGGGTCAGTGTTCTTTTACTTAGATAAAAACGGAGATTTGGAGCACCAAGGCAGCCCTTACCCACTGGTTTACAGAGGACAAGAGCTACNGCTAAGCAGCACAATGGAATGGGGAGGAAAATTGAAATATGAAGGGTTTAAAAATGAAAATAAAGTAAAATATAACAGTAATGATAATTTAAAAAATCAAGCAATGCACAATGCAATTTTATATCACCTGTTAACTGATGCCCAGCCCATTTCTGAATCTCCATCAGTGTGTTATGAATTGTCCTAGGTTACAATGTGACCCAAAGTATGTGCTCTATCACCATCAGTTGAAACCAGGTGGGGCAGTGATCCTTATCTCTGTGGGAGATATCCTCTCCTAATGGGCCATTTGTTGAGAACCAGGTGGGTCAGTGTTCTTTTACTTAGATAAAAACGGAGATTTGGAGCACCAAGGCAGCCCTTACCCACTGGTTTACAGAGGACAAGAGCTACAAGACCTTTCTGCAGGATCACTACTTCAACAAGACCACTTCATCTGGACTGCTACCACTACCCTAACTAGCGGGTGTGCAGGCTGTATTCTGACTCTGTCAGTAGTTTTGTTTTGCACTATTGCATATATTTTATTTTTTCTCTTTTTTTTTCCTGTTAAATTGTGTTTCTAACTTGGAGTCTCTCATTGGTTTTGCTTTCAAACCAGCATATGAATGAATTGTTATGTGTTATGAAGTGAAAGATGCCGCTACCTGAAGGTTCAAATGAGACCACGTGCTGAAGTTCAATAATGCAGACTTAACTAACAGTAAATATGAGGTAGAGAGATAGAAAAAATAGAAAAATCTGAAGCAGGAAAGGGAGAGAGAGATCAGCAAAAGATAATCACCACCTGTGGACCCATCTGTGTCCTGTTGGTCCCTTTTCACCCCAGCCTTTTTGGTGTTGGGGGTGCTGGAGATGTTCTTCTAGGGGGTATAACCTTTATACAGTGCATGTTCTGGGAAGGCACGGGGTAGTTCATGCTGTTCTGACAACTTGAAGTGATATATAGATGAGCAGTTGCTTCCTTTCCCACAGCTTGCCAGAGTAGGAATATTTCTGTGGATGTGATGCCTTGAGAGGCTGCCTGGAACAGAGGCTAGACAGTGTTAAAGGAATANAGAGAACTTGCTAACACTTTTTATGAAGTTCAGAGTTATATACTAATCCAGTACAGAATCTGGAAAATATGAAAGGTAAAACTTAAGGCATCAGATGCATTAACAAGGACGTGCTAAACAGACCTCACCTCTGCCAGGCCTGGAATTAGCACCTTCGTCTTGCAAATTCCTTATCTTAAATTCCTGCTGTGGTGGCTTATCGTATGGAAAGTTCCTTCTGTTGCCTTTTGAGACAGGGAACTGCACTCTCTAAGTCCTTGCATGACCCTCCTTCTGGGTAAATCTCTCATTTTGTGTACTGGGCATGACATTCTACAGTTGGAAAATCCCTTTTGCCAGTTCAGGTCACCTGTCCTGGCTTTTCTCCCTGCTGCCTTCATGGGCAGCTCCTCACTGGCAGAGAATGAGACACTAACAAGTCCTTAGCACTACTTAGCCACAGCCAAAACATCAGTGTGTAAATAACATTATCCTCATACTGAATCCAAAACAACAGCTACTGAGAAGAAATTAACTCTCTCCCAGATGAATCCAGGACATCATCAGCCATCAGTTTCCATCTCTCATTCTATCTCTGATTCTCACTTAGAATCCCTTGTCACTTGCTGAAAGAAAAGTAAGTTCTAGTGGTGAAATGCTATACTTATGTTTGCTAAGATATCAACAATTGTAAGAGAAACATTTGCTTACTCATGCAGAGATACTTACTTGTAAGTGCCTGAATTCTTAGCTAATAAATGTAATTCTGTGTTGTCATTTAGTATATAAGGTTGTCTAAATATAGAAGATATGTCCATTAGTTCATCTGAAAATGACACAGTTATGTTAGTCACCGGTGTCAGAAGCCTTCAGATCCTTCTGTCAGTCTCCTGGGGTTTGTTCTTTTCTCCTGCTTCTCATGCTGAGCCTTTTTTTCCTCAGTAGATATCCAAAGAATCAGCCATAAATATTCCTCTTTTGCAGCATGAGCTATTTTATCTTCTTATCCAGGATACTGATTTTGAGGGCTTTTGCTGAGATACTGTGCAGCAGACTGATCTGTTATTTGAAGTCTCTTCACTGTTTAATCTGTAATATCCAATGTAAGGGGTGGTGCTGGATTTCAGAGCTACAGGCTTCTCAAACTGGAGCCAGCTTGCAGTCATTATTGCTGTTTTAGGCTTAACCTGAGATTAAACAAAGGCATGGAATAATTTTAGCAATAACAACAACAATAATCACAGCAATTAAAACAACAACGATGATAATAATGATGAAAAATTATACCTGTAAGCAATGAAAACATCTATAAGGAACATGGTGCAATTCTTGGTAATTCCTAGATTTGTCTAAGAAGATGTAAGACAATTAAGAGCTCTCAGATACTTGGTAACAGTCCAAGAACTCCTTGCAGTTCTGTACCACCAAAGAAATACTGGCTATTATATGAGATATGCTCAGACCTCATTAATGCTGTTGACAGGACGAAAAAGCCAGAGCCACTGTCCCATACAGATAAGGAGAAGAGAAGCAGAGCATCCCAATATTATGTCATTATAAAAGCTCTAGCAATTGTAAAGGATATTAATGAGATGGCATAAACTGTACTGAAAACAGGCATCGGATGTTTGCTTTCATTATTAGCAATAACAACCCTTCCCATCCACCCAAAATATGCTTCTTAAAGTTGATAAAGATATTTCTAGAGGGCTTCCCTTTTAGACTGGGAGTAATGATTCTGCATCTTCCTTCTCAGTTACAGATTATAGCTTCTCTGTCTCTGTTATATCTTCGTAGGCTGAGTAAAGACCTGCCATGGATGGTCAGTTCCTGGCAACAGTTTGCAACAGTTTGGAAAGTACAATTTGGGTGTTATGAGGGGGATATCCCAAGTCCCAAGCTTTGGATAAACTCTGAAATATCAATACAATTATTTAAATCAGTGGAAGCAGTTTCTGTAACTCCAAGACTCCTTTCACTTCTCCTTTCTTTGTTTGTATTTATTTACTTCTTCATCAGCTTTTAACTGTTTTCTTGCTATTTCTTACTTACATGCTTACAGCACAATTCTTGCTTTCCTAATATACCCTTCAGAGAAATGACCTTTGTGACAGATGTTGCTTCCAAAAACTTTCCTTTACATCTATTGCTCCTGGTCTTTGAGAACCTAAGAAAGACCCATTTAAAGAAATTTTGAAAGAAAAACATAGTGAAGAAAAAACGGATACTTATTTTAACAGAAAATTCAGAGTCTAAGAAAAAAGACAGATTTAGAAAATCTGGAACCAAATTCAAACTCCTTAGATAAAGCCACTTTTTGAAAACTGTGATGAACTTTCTGTGGAGCAGGATGGACTGTTTTGACAATGCCTTCTGTTCCACATTTTCCTTTGAATGTTTAGCCATATCTAGTTACTTATCTGCTAGGGCAGTACAGGTTATTGAATCAGTATAAGTCTGATAAATTTCCACATCAGATTCCTCTGCTCACATTTTTACAAGCAATTTACATACAGAGCTCTCAAAATATTTTATTTAACTAATAATTTTCTTCCATTACATTGGTAAATATAGAATTTATTTTGAAAACTTTTGCATTTTATTAGAAAAAAAAATGTACATTTTCTCCCTTTTAATGCTTTTCCTAAACCTGTGGACTACATAAGTAATTTTTTAGCTGAGTCTCTGCCCATTAAAAACTAATTGATGCCATCTTGTGGCATTTAAAGAAAATACAAAAACAATCAACTCACATTATTTTGTCACATCTTGTGTAATTATGCACCACATTTTTTTGCGCACTTTCTTTTCTTGTCTTTTCTCTATCACGTCCATGCCATTTTGTTGCAGCTCAAAGTCTAACTCAGTTCTACAATTGAAAAATGTTTACTTTAAAACCATAGTTTAAGAAATTTTCTAAAAAAGAACAGTTTGTAATACATATTATGATCAAATTATGATCAAATTATTATGATCAAACCCAGAAATATAAAGAAAATGTTAATTTTATGAAGTTAATGTAGTCTTTGATAATTTTAAGTTAAAAGAGAAATTATGCAAAGGCTCTGTTTCGTGTTG
>VZTT01053165.1:19637-51327 GCA_013400855.1 Buphagus erythrorhynchus
TAATAGTATCTACTAAGTGTGATATAAATTAAGCATTAGGTAACACACATCAAAAGGTATTGTATTGAAAAAAACCCAAAACAAAATAAAAATTCTGGAATACTGCAGTAGCTTGCTGACAATAAGTCAGGAAACAATGAAATTTGGATGATGCCAGAACAATGGTATTGCTTCCTGTAAGAAAAAAGATCTCTCTCAGCAGAAAAGTGGATCACATATGTTCTGCATCTGCAGACAATGAGATGTCACATGGAAGAGTAAATCACTTCAATCTCCATAATCTGTTAGTATTCAGTAGAAAAAGATCATTACCTCCCATTTTACAACCATGTTCTTTTTGTCATTCTAACTTAGACTTTATAGACTAAATGTAGTCTATACTCAATAAAGACAGTAAATAATGTTCATTAATGATCCCCTTCGTGTCTTGGTTCACACAGTACCTTGTGGGACAAAAGCAGGCAATTAGAAGGTAGAATGATGGCTGACACAAACATTCTTGGTAGATTATGCAGAATGTGATTATTATCAAATGCTAAAATAGTTTTTCTGTGAGTATTATGAAATCTTATAGCCGATAGCATAAAATAGGCAATAAGACACATGAAATTGGCATGGATTATGCAGTATAGTTGATCATTTCAGCACAGAACAGAAATATTCAATTTAATAAAAACATTTCCTATTTATGCTATTTATGACATAATCATATCTTTTCATTTTCTGCTTTAAAGAATATGCATACTGATAGACTCCACATTAATAGTATGAAAAGGAAAAGTTAATAGAATGAAAAGCATTTATGAAGTAAAAAAAAATCCCCATTAAAATCAGTAGTGAATTGATGACTAGCTATGTTTTTCTACCAAAACTCTTCTAACAGAAATATGAAACTGTGATTTTTTTTTGTTTTTGTTTTTGTAACAAATACTAATTTTTGCTAAAAATATATTTAAATAAATTTTGTCCTGCAAAGCAAATTCCTATTCGGGATTTTTCTTTTTTTCTTCCCTAGAATCTGAAATAAATCTGGATTGAAACTAAAGCAAAGAGGAAAGACTAACTGCTGAAAGCAATTTCAGAAATGCAATGTGTTGTGTTCTTTTTACTTCACAAAAAACTCCCAAAATTTTATTGATGTGGTGGTTCAATCTCAGCCAGAAGAAAGGCACCTACACAGCTACTCACTTATTCCTTCTCTTGCCTCATGTATCAGGTAAGGGAATAGGAAGAACAAAAGCAAGGAAACATGATGGATCAAGATAAAAATAATTTGACAGGTGAAAGAAAGGGAAAGGTAAAACAAGTGTGACAGAACAGCAATCCCTCACCACCTCCCACAAGCAGACTGATGCTCATTGCCACTCTTTGAGTGATGGACACCCTGGAATCCAAAAGCATCCCCTTCTTTCTTCTTCTTCCAGCGTTCATTGCTGAGGTATTAAATATCCTTTTTGGCCAGCTGGCATCAGCTATCCTGGCTGTGTCTCCTCACAGGCTCTTGCCCATTCACAGCCTGCTCACTGAGTGAGAGGAATTCAGAATAGAAAAAAGAGAAATCTTTATCACTCTTCACTGTTCAAAAATGGCCAAAGCATTGGTTGTTACTAACTCTGTTTTAATGATGAATCCAGAGCAACAGATGTGAACAATCATATGATAAAAGATAATTGTTCTTAATAATATATTCCAGAATGTTGCTTGTATCATCTGCATTGTATCATTGCATGTGTGATATAATTGCATGTATCATTTAATTTTTAACTTAGATATTGATGACATTGACAACTTCAGCCGTTTTTTCCCAAAAGTAAGGCTAAAAACATCTTTTTCACCATGTATTCTTGTCCGTGGCAGCTACCTGCAAGTAATTTTTCTATGTGACAAGAGCCATATACAGACATGAAAAACAACTTCTGTGTATTCTTCTTCAGTAAAGAGGGTGCTGCTTCTGCTATGATTCAGCCCACTTACTCACTACCTGTCTGAACTGAGGTCTTCAAACACTAGTCTTTGCTGGACAATGCTGAGGGGAAAGAGCTGATACATAATGATGTAGAGTTGAACATTATCACCCAAGAGTATCAAAATGTCTGTCCAAATGGCCTTTAACAAATTAATATTATAATAAGATACAAACAACAAGATGGAGCTTTGTGGAATACTGAAGATGTAACTGCCTACAAATATTCTTTGTCAGTGCTCTCAGAAAAGGACCATATTCTCCCAGGATTAGGTAGAGCACTAAAATATCATGATGACTACTGAATAGCCAACAGATAGATGTAAATGAATGTGACATGAGACTTTACCTCCTTACACAGATCAAGGCACTCAGGCAGGAAACTAGAGTAAATGTGCGACAAGAGATCTCTAACCTGACTTCATCACATTGCCATCAAATGAATAAAGATAGGCAGGTGGGAAAGATGTCTAGGGAAAGAAAGAGGTGGTTCTTCTGCTTGTGATACCACCCTCCCATATGCTGATCTTTACAAAGCAGACAGTTCCAGAACTCTGCAGAAGGTCAAACTTCAATGTACATGGACCTTTCCAATATTTTATTTGCATTGCCTGAATGTATCACTTAGAATTTATTCCTAGCATCAATATCTGTCTCTTTATAATGTAGTCACATTCCAAAGGGATGAGTAGTGCTTCAGTTATTGAATTACTCCCTCTGAGAAATGGATTCCTACAACAGATTATCATAGCTGCAGATTCTTCAGTAACGTGCCCATCATTTTGTACTTGATGACTCACTGTTCTTTATAATTTCATCATAAATCTTGGAAAAATGCTATTTAACTGTAAAAATTAAAATATTTATTTATTTGGGAGTCATAAATATTAAGTTAGGTTCTGTTACAATACTGCAAGGTGTATATTCTGAAATATTCATTACCATTATTTTCAAAATTACTCTGGTTTTGGTACATTCTAGTGGTATCGGTGGGACCTCTTCTGCTTCTATTTGCAGGAGTTCACTCACATAAAAGGAAGAACAGAATTAACATGGATGTATACGTAAATATATGGCATCCTGTATTTTGCAGTTCAGTCCTAAAATAATGAAATACATGTTAACAACAGACATTCCTTTTTTCAACAATTAGTATTCTTAGCAATTCAATTTTTGTTGTTTCTAAGAAAGAATATTGTAAATATAAACCTAGTATTTACACTGTCTTTTACTTGGTACATTTTTTTATTAGCTCACCAATATTCAAGGTATGATATTTGCAATCTTCTGAGATCTCAAATCTAGACATGTGGAATGTAAGCAGAATTCTCTGTATCTCTTTAAGCAGACTTTTCTAGCCTCTTTTTTTGACTTTGTTACCCAAATCTACCACTTAGTTACATGAGGACTAAGAAAAATGCATAGGCATTAAGAATCTTCACATACTGATTGAAAAATTTACTGATGCCTTACTTTTCTCAAGATAGAAGGAATATACATTATTCATGTATTTTTAAAATATTAATTATTAAAAAGGAGTATTTTTTCCGTCTGGCTGGGAAGAGAAGAATCAAATGTAGCTGTTCAAGTAAAGATGACAATCTCACAGTCAATAGACACATGAACATAAGGATAGAAGACAAATAAATGACCCTTTCCTCACAGTTTTGGATGAAAGTGAGAGCAATAGTATAACTTGGAATGGGAGCAGAGAGGATTTTATAGAAAAGATAGGGAATTTGGTTTTTTCCATGCAATGCAGACACACAGGAGTGTGATGTTGGAGGAACAAAATGAAGTTCAAGAATATAGTTGCCTAGCTGTGCACTGAAATGCTGTTTAAAATGCAAGCAATTTAGCAAGACATCATTTACAGTTTCCTTTTATCCAAAAAACTAACTTGTCTCCCAGTGACTTAAGTGGCTTCTCCTCTAATCCTGCTAGCAACCAGAAGCAATTTATGATGGCAGTAAAGGCTCCTCAATGAATTATTGCTTAATGAAAACATTAATATTCTATTTTGCTGAAAGATTGGTAAGAAAACATAACAGCTGGGTGGAAGACTCTAGACTGTGAAATTTGAGAAACTTTTATAACATTTTATGGTTTTTTATATTATTTATTTATTCGGTTTTCATATTTTTCCTCATTTGCTACTGAAATGATTGAGTATAGAAATTCTGTTTGTGAATGGACTCCATTCTACTCACAAAATTAATTTTCATCATTGCAAATACCAACATAAAAAAGTGAGGTTTCCTTTGCCACTAGGCCACCTGAAATCAGATGTATGTATGTCTGCAAAATATCTGTTAGTAGCAAAGTAATACCTATCAGTTGAAACAATGACAATAATGGATGCAAAATATCAAAAGAAATAATTGCAATAGTAAATGTAAAAGATTAGTTTTGCTGAACAGTTTATGCCAAACATCTGAACAAAATTTTCTACAAGTTTAATTTGCCATGGAGCGGCCAAAAAGTGTTTTAATAAATATGTTGCCTGGGTACTAAGGAGAAAACTATGGCTAGTCTCATTAAAATGTCTGTCCTGGGAACTATCAAATTGTACAGGATTCTTCCCCAAAGATAGTATTTCTATAGGTAATCTTTCAATTCTTTTAAGTAGACATAATGTTTAAAGCCCGCTGGATCTGACCATGAGCTCCAAAGCAGAAATTATTTCAGAAACAGCCAAATTCAGACTTTCATGTGTGTTTATTTAGAGCCTTATCTTTGCTAATGATGAATTCTTGGTAATACAAGCAAAGTTTCACTGTGTTTTTTGAACTCAGAGTATAAATAACTTAAATTCACTAGCAAATGATGTAGCAACTGTCCAGCAATTCCAGTTCATCCTAAAACAATACATTAAATATGTAAATTATACACCTACATTAAGTTTCTCCTATTTTGAACTTGAGTCAGCTTATTATGTGTCTTGAATATGCCATTGGCCAGAGAGTCAAATTATATAAATGAAGACAGTGACATTGGTATACTCCATTGATTTACTTTACTATGTTATATTGCCTTTATATCTTCAGGATTTTTTAAACTGGTCTCAAACATAATAGCATAGTTCTAAAACAATGTTTGAAGCTGTGGCAATGATCTTTTTATATTACATTTCCACTTCTGGCAGCTGCCCAAAGAACTCTTGTGAAATTGCACTGACTAATTTGGAACAAAACTACTCAGTCTCACCTCCAGTTTCAAGCCAAGTGAAAGCTGAAGAGATTTCTGACAGCAGACATGGAATGTTGAAATAGGGGAAAATTACTTCCTTGTGGCTAAAATACTTAGCTGATCCAATACTGATACAAAGGAAGAAATTAAGCTAAACGCAACAGTATTCATAATTTGGGAAATCTGAAGACAGAAGGAGGAATAGTATTTAAAAAACACTGTTGAAGACTTTGTAGAAATGTGTAATGACTGTTTTTTAGTATTGGTGACAAAAAGTAATTTCTATTCAAGCAAAAACATAGTATTTTACTGACTTTATTGCTTGCACGCACTTAAAAAGAGAATTCAACAAAAGGAATAAAATCCATATTTCTGTAAGTGTTAGTAAGTGTTGACAAGATTGAGTTCAAAACTTTTGTGACACAAAAATTAGCAGAGTACAGAGTCAAGGGAACTGGCATAGCAGAGTTGAAAAGCCTTAAAGGGTCAGGATAGTAGGCAGGTGTGGGTCATGATCCTATAGTTGCCATGACTGATATCTCAGCTTCCTTCTTGGCAGCAAAAACTACAGCCACCCGGCCCTCTGAGGACTTTGCTTTGATAAAGTAGTCATGGACAGTGTGCTGATTAACTTTTTTTCCTACATTTACACCTTTATCAGCTATTAAAGAAAAGTTGCTTTACTGCATTTTCAGAGATAAAGATTCTGCCAGGCTCTGGAAGGAGAAATGACAGATAGGAGAGGCTAGAAGGAAAGAGGTGTTACAGACTGGCCCAGTGAGATCCTGGCTGATGTATCACTGGTTTAAGCTCTTAGAGCACCATGCAATGACAGCAAAAGAACTAGTTTCTGCTTTTCCATACCTGTTAACATGCTCAAACACGGCTTTAAAAATATTTGTCCAGTGCCCAAAGAGATAGTGCAATAGTTTATTTATGGTAATGGCCCAACCCTGGGCAAACAAATGGGCTAGTTTAATATGTAAAAATAATTGTAAAATAAACTGCAGCAGGAGTGACTCAGAGTCTCACAGCTTCTTCTCTGTGTTTGCAGAAGCATATCAGATCATCCATTTCAAGAAGTATCACCAGCCGTGGATGTCTGCTTTTCATGCAGCATGAATCCTGTCATAGAGGCACATGTAGCCCTCTGAATGAAATTTAACAGAAAGAGATTAATGCTAGAAAGACATAGTTTAGAAGAAAAACATTCTTTCTTGTCAAGGAATTCCTTTGTGTTTCTTGTGAAAGAGTTCCTCTGTGCTCTCCCAAAATGCAGCTGAGGGTGCGAACCTACTAGTTGCATTTGAACAAGATGAATATAGCAATTTTTAATGTATTCTGTTATGTAAGAGGTTTCAGTCATACTACTGATTTCAAATTCCAGAAATAATAACTTTTAAAGTGATATTCTTATAGCCAGCTGAAATTCACATCCCTCACAAAAAAAACCGCAAACCCCAAATCAACAATGAATAACTCTGAACTTTTAGCATTAAGATATTAGGATAGAACAATATATGATAAAATTGTCAACACAAATTATGAAACATAGATATAAAAGACTTACTATAAAACAGATTATTGCTGTTTACAGCAGACCCTGATGTTCCAAAGATGAGTGGCAATGCTTGCTGAAGCAGAATATTATTGGAACTTCTAGCCACTGTGTAGATTGCTTTAAAAACTGAGAAAGAAAAATTTCATTCCTTTATGTCCCAATAAAAGTATTGGCTGCATCCAAAGCCCCATGGGCAGCAGGGGAGGGAGGGGATTCTGTCCCTCTGCCCCAGTCTCGTGAGACCCCATCTGCAGAGCTGCCTCCAGCCCTGGGGTCCCAGCACAGGAAGGACATGGAGCTGCTGGAGACAGTCCAGAGGAGGGACACCAAGGTGATCAGAGGGATGGAACACCTCTGCTATGGGGGAAGACTGAGACAATTGGGATTGTTCAGCCTGGAGAAGAGAAGGCTTCTGGGTGACCTAATTGCAGCCTTCAGTACCTGAAGAGAGCCCACAAGAAATCTGCAAATGGACTTTTTACAGGTGCGTGTAGGGATAGAACAAGGAGGAATGGCTTACTGAAACAAGTTTAAAACAGAATCAATTTAGATCAGTTATTAGGGAATTCTTTTTTATTGTGAGGGTGGTGAGGCCCTGGCACATGTTGCCCAGAGAAGCTGGGGTTGCTCCATCCCTGGAAGTGCTCAAGGCAAGATTGGATGGAGCTCTGAGCAACCTGGTCTAGTGAAATATGTCCCTGCCCATGGCAACGGGGTTGGAACTAGATGATCTTTAAGGTCCTTTCTACTTTTCAACCAGTCTTTGATTCTGTGATTCCATGAAAATGCAATATCTAGTTCCCTCTTCGGTTATTTGGCCACAGATAAATAAATTTTCTCAAATCCATTGTTTGTTACATTCCTTTTTTTTTTTTAATCTATCATGAAAGGTATGTTCTAATACCATTAACAGCAATTTTAATTTTTTTACCAATTTTTGAATTAATACATATACTAATATGCAAACAACTGAACTCTGTCCTCCCACAGTTACATGATACAGCAACATGGTGAAATCTTTACTCAGTGTGTGCATTAGAACAGAACCTCCCAGGCTGCTGTCACTAGCATGTACTAGACTGTCAGATCTCGGGGTTAAGATGACCCCAGAGACCTGGAAAAATCTTTCTTCCCAGCCCGAGCCTTGATGAAGGAGTCAGGAGATGTAGCTTGTGCTTCTCAAGGTTGTTTATTTTCTTCTTATCTATAACATTCTCTTTCTGTCCTGCTGAGCTCCTTTCTGCAGGGAAAAACATGAGGTTCTGTGCCTCTGTGGGCTGGTACTGACATTATATACTACAAATTACGTTTGCTGTGTTTACAATCCCATACCAATAGCTATCACCTATGTTGGACAGTGAGTCCCTACTCTAACCCAATAGAAAAGTGCCACCGTCACAGTAAAGTATGGAGGACATGAAGAAGAAGAAGAAGACACGCCCAAATCCCTACATTTTGTCCTTTAAACCCCAATCCTAAAATCCCCTAAATTCTACTTTTCTCACCCTGTGACAAACCCATTACTATTCTACTTAAACCCTTGTGGCTTGTAATTCTTCTCTCAGAGTTGGTAACTATTCCCTCTGGCTTTCCTGGACTCCTACACTAGAAAACTTACCCTTCATTGCTATCTCTTCTTGCTGTAGTAAAGTTTTTGAAGCTGTGGTGAAATTGTCTTTATCACCCAGATTTTTTAACACACCACTGCAGGTGTAATAGGGCAGTTGCTTTCCAGGTGGCTGAAAATGGATATTGACCCAAGCCCTATTGACTCATAGCACAGATAGACCTAACATCTGAGGTCTAACTCAACATAATAATGTAATTATTATATTTTACATAATATTTACATAATACTGGCTAATCAAGTACTGGTTTCCAATCAGATGAAGACCATAGAAGTAGCAGCATGTTAGGTATTTCCAGAGCATACCAATGTTTGTAAACAAAAATGCTAAACACAGTAGAATTGAAATCAACCAGTTACTTTGAAATGTGAATTCATACTATCACATAGAATATGGAAATGACAATAAACCCTGAGAAAATGTTTTGTTTTTCTCAGCAGTCCAATTTGGAGCCCTCTCCTGGAACTTCCAAGTATAAGGCCAACTGAAATTTCATTTAATTTTGTTCATTTGAGACCTTGGGCAGCCACTTCTACTTCACAGAATCAGTCTGTTTCTTAAGATTTTTCCACTTGATATGAGTCACATTATTTTTATCAGCTCTTCTATCTCAAAAAGTCAGACATACAACAGTTGCATTACTTTGGCAGCTTGAGACATTCTACTAAGTAATATTTCTTAAATATTTCTTATTATTCTATAAATACTAATATGAATCTATTTTAAATTTTATTTTTGAACAAAAATGAGATAATGGAAAAACAGCAGATTGCTTTCTTACATTTATAAATCTTTTATATATGTCACAATCGTACTGATGTATTTATTAGTTGAAGATAAAATCTTACTGCTACAGTATTTGATTTGAAGTTAATATTTACAACATGGAGTCCAAATTTACAGATATATACATTTGAAATAAAACTGATTTTATAACTTTCATATAAGAAATTAAGTAAAAGTGAATCAAGGAGAATTTGAAATATTACATAGAACAACGTTATGTGAATTTTATCAATAACATATATTTTAAGACATTAAAGTACTTAACAGATAAAGGTGTCTGGACCAGTCTTGAACACAAAGGATGAATTGAGAAAGTTAAGAGTATTACAAATATATGATAAGGATATAAATAATCTCTTCCTTTAAAACAGCTTTTTTTTCCCTCCTGCCTGCTTCTTCAACCTCTCCACATACTTACAGCAGAATCTGTGTCTCACAGACTCAACAGACAAATTGTTTCTGAAGGTTGAGGCCAGAATTTTGGAATGCTTAATTTGGTTCTGAAACAGAGCCTGAGTCTCTGTGGAATGATTTTGGCATAGGGATGATGCATGGATGATCACTGCCTTTAAATCTTACTCAGACTACATGTTAGCATTAAATCTGTGGGGTGACTGAGTGGGTAGAAGTTTCTTTTTCACAACTGCCAATTATTTAGTTCATATTGTCTCACAAACATTTCAGACATTCACTGCATTGATGGATTTAGTGTTGGAGATTTATCTTAAAGGTTATGGCTTAAATAATAAAATGTATAAAATCTCAATTTACATACTGCCACACAACTTACAAAACAGGAAGACTGTATTTAAGAATCGAATTTTAAAATATTTCCTATGCAACACAGTTTAATGTAATACTGCCCCTGAAAATTAAATGCCATAATAAGTTACAAAAAATATCCAGGATCCATATTTTGTTTAATCCAAATCAAACAGGAGTCTATTTAAGGAACATAATTTAATATTAATTTAATAACTGCATGTTACTTTATATTTTGTCATAGTTTATACTTAGATACTTTTATATTATATTTTAATGTATTTTACTTGGCTTAAACTTGAAACCTGAAAATTACCAACTTCTCTGTTTCCACTTAAAGAATTTGTTCCTCACATCATCTACTACTAGAGGTGCACAGGTCTTTTATCAGTATCAGCAGATAGTGACCTTCTACATCCTCTAAAAATATCTCCTAAACAGTTTTATCTACATCATCAGTTTAATTTATGGAAGAATATTGCAGTTATTGAGAGTTCATACAATCTTGATGGTGAATACACATTGCAGTGTTCCTACTCATACAAGGGATTACTTGCTAGTCTTCATTTATTTAGAATGCTTTCCAATCTATTCAATTCCTTCTTAAAGTTTTCATTAAATAATATAGCATTCTTCCAAAGAAAATATATTCTAAGTAGAATCAGTTGTACACTTTCTTCTTGGTTGTAATCTAGTAATCTGAAAAATTTCTAAGGTCAGAATCAACTTTGAGAACTACTTAAGCCTTTGACATCTTCATGGATGTGAGCTGTATGCTTAGAACAAGGAAAAGACTATCTAAGGTTCAAGTAAGATTACTAATAGCTTCTTGTTGGAGGTAAAATAATAGGATATTCACATAACAAAAAAAGCGTGTCCCCAGCTGTCTGCCATTTCCATCTAAACAAGGGTGTGGAACAAATGAAGAAAAATACACATTAATAGTAATTAAAGAAATAACAGATAGGGGAGATGCACAGCTGCTGCTATTTGATGTGAAGTAGTTCAAGAAAATGAGAACAAATATTCATAATGTGAGTCCTTCCTTAATCAGGTCAACCAGGGTATCCAGTGCTCCAGTCTCCTTCCTCCCATCCATCTCTCCTTCAGGTTTCCATGGATGTTCTCACACAAGCTCTGACATGGTGCAGCTGTGCAGCCCTGGATTAGGGATCAGGGAGTAGGGTGCATGAGTAGGAGCTGGGAGAACTTTGGTGAGGGTCTGTCTCTGCTTCCCCTGGAAGCTGCATCATGCCCAGGTCCCCGTCCCTGTGGTGTTGATGCCCTCAGTGCCTGGCTCCCCAGAAACTGCATAGCAGCAAGTGCTGCTGCTTTACAAAACCGGTCATGAACACACTTCATCATGTTCACAGTCTAACAGTGATGCAGCTGTACTGTCTCCATACTTCAACCACTGCTCACTTGTTTCCCCTCTGTAACACCTTCTATTATCTTCAATATCCTTTTCTTATGAGGTTGCAAATGTCCACCCTGTGTTTCTGATGCCAAGTGGAAAACACTATGGATTGTTCTCTTACTTTTAATGTACCCACAATTATTCCTGAGATTTTGACTTTCCTCTGGTGATATACACTAGGCACTTTGTGTCTGAGGCCTAGAAGAGCCTTACATGAGGTCTGCACCCAAACCTCTGCCCTTCTGCCTGCTGCCTGGGGCTTCAGGGGAGGACAGGGGAGAGGCTCCTGCCCTGCCTTCCTGGCCGTGCTATTGTCCTTTGCTCTTGGCTCCTAGTCCTCGACATAGCCACTGCCCCTTGTTGCTCCCTGACCTCAGGTTAGGGGTTATGGTACCTGGTCTCTCAAGCAACTGCTACTCCTTACACAGTCGTTGATTACTCCAAAACCCTCTGTGAGACTGGATGTGAATTTTTGCTCCCTCAGGCCTCCTGAAATTTCACAGTCTCAGTGTGCCAGTGCTGAAATTGCCACCTGGAGAATTCAGGCTGTTTATGGGGAAATTTGACTAAGCCACTCTTCAGCTGATCCTTAGCTATTGAGAGGTGATGACTAGTAGCAGATAGGCTCATAGGCTGTTCTCCTGACCTCCTTTACAATGTCCCTTTCCAAGTTGCATTGGTGAAAAGATGATAGCAACCTCTCCCCATTACCCCAACTGAAGCCAGCAGCTTTGGGTCTCAGAAGGTTTGTGAAAGTCTGAATAGAAAACTAAAGGAAGGGCTGAACAAAAGAGATTTCTGCATGCCATTTTAGCTATATACAACTTAGACTGTAAATGTTAAAAAGCATGGTCATTGGACTTTCATTAATTTGTTGATTAGAGGTCTGAGACAGTGTGTTTGTTTTACCTATAAGAAATCTGAGCTTAACAAACTATTCAAAATTCAAGGAAGCTATTCCAACTTGGATACCATAACCTGGTGATAGCAGGAAGTGCCTGTAGATGTGTCAAAATCTTCCTATGCCTTGCTGTTGGTGCCATGTCTCCTGACACCTCTGGTGGATATGTTACACCCTCTCCTGGTGCACTTAGTGGGAAATCCTCTAATCCTTTTTCACCCTATAGCTCTTTTGCCCCTGTTCAGGCTGTTAAACAGATTTATTGTAAGGTTTTGGTTATTTAATCTTTTGTTGAATGCAGCCCTTTCTTCCTGCATGGTTCATTAACATCACCTACGTTAGTAGCTGTACATGATGCAAAAAAGTGAGTATAATTTATTTGATAGAAGGCTGTCAGTTTGGCTTATTTCTTTTTTTTCAGAGCTTCAGCTTCCCAACCAGGTCATTCTTCAGCAAAATAGGTAACTATGACCAGGATATTTTAATTATATGATCTGAAACAGAAATCTTGTTATTCCATTGCATTAGTCACTATAAAAGTAAAAAATAAAATCTAGTACAAAATTGGATTGTATGTGAAGCAAATTTAAAATCTAGTATATAAAATCTCTCAATCAGAAATAAAGAAATGGAAATGTATTATTACGGTTTCTTGTGAAAAACACCTATTATATGATTCTATGTATAAATTAAATGCAATTTTAATTATTGTGCTATGGACCTCTGAAATGGTACTTGAAAATAAACCATTGAATGAAGAACAGCACTCTTTTCCCATCAATAAGTCACTTGAGCATCTTTGCAAAAAAAAAAAAAAACAACAAAATCTTGTAATTGTTTAACTTCATAATTTGACTACTCTTTGTTAGGAGTTAACATACAAAGGGTCTGAGGTTTTTCTTCACTTACATCTGTTTGATTTACTCCATGAATTAAATCTACCTGCTGAACCTGATATCCAGTGGACTGCTCAGTAGGTTAATTGCTCAATTTGGAACTAAAATTATTTTAAACTCCAGTGCAAGTGTTCAATTGACTTTGAATTGTCAATTTCTCTTTTCTTTTTCATTTGCAGCTTTTAATTGATATATATTTTTAATGCTATTTTCAGTATTTTGTTGTTTTCTGGTTTAAAAGAAATAAAAGAAAGGTAATTAATTCCTGCAGAGCTTAAATTTTAGAGTATTTTCTGTTCAAGGAAACTTTTGAAGGCTTAATTTGTTAATAGATCTTTTTAATAGAGATATTTTAGGGAGAAAAAATAGGATAGAAAATAGGATATTTTCTTCAGTTTAATAATTTTCATGTACCACTGAAAAGTTTGGCTCTGATTTCTCTGCATCCTCCCTTCAGGTACATTGATAAGATCCCTGTCCAGAGCCTACTCTTCTCCTGGCTGAAGAGTCCTGTCCCCCTCAGCCTTTCCACGTAAGAGAGATTCTCCAGTCCCTTCAACATTGCAGTGGGCCTTCACAGCACACTTTTCAGCTCCATTTCTCTCTTGCTCTGGCAAGAATTTTGTATTACAAATTTTGTAATACATATTAATTCTTTCCAGCTTTTACATTCCACACATTATCATGACTAAGCATATATAGAAATAAGCCTATCCAATAATCACTCATGGAAACATTTTTAGCCAAGAGGATAAGTCAGAGAATGAAATCATACTAAAATCTCCTGGACAAACAGAAGCTTTGTATATTTAGAAAAAGCAAAAATCCCTGAAAAAAAACCAGGCAAGTTTATGCTGCATCAATAAAATAATGGGCCAGAATTATGTAATTATAGTTTTATTATACTTAATGTTAAAATTTTCCTGTAAAAGGCTAGAACAGTTGGAAATATTTGACATTCTGAAAATCAAACCAACAAATTCAGAATTTATATATTTTCTGGATATATACCTGACATCTAGACAGAAATGTATAGCCAGTAAGTTTTCATAGAGCATGTGGTTATAATTTGCAAAACTGCCACAACTCCCCATATAATCTTGATCACTTGAATTACAAAGAATGTGATATCAATTGATCCATCCCTTAGGAAAAAAAAGGATTTTCCAAAACTGAAAACATAAATTTCTTAGAAAAAATGTGAGATTCAGGAAAAAGAAATAGGTCTGAATTTTTAACACCAGAGACATCAAGTCTCTGCCTATTTAATTTAGAACTCAAATCTTACAAACAATTGATTTTATAATCTATTTTTGAAATGTTGACTATATGGGCTGTACTTAGTACTGATTGGACTTCTTTTGTAGTGGTATCTCTAAGAGATTAGAAAGTGTCTTTTTGTACACATTTCTGTCAGGGATATTTTTTAATAGCCCAAATGGAAAGATTGATAAATTTTCTTTCTGCATGCACATTTACAGCAGTATTCTCAGTTAATAAAGAGGAAAAGTCAACTTGACCACTTCTAGACTAATAACTAGAACTCTGACAGAAGAGATTTATTCCATGCCAAACTAAAATAAGCACATTTGTTTTCAGCTGTTGAAATATTTGTTTATGCAACAGAGCACAGAACTGCAGAATGGCCAAAGATGGCAGGGACCTCTGGAACCAGTCTTGTCTAACAGACTGCTCAAGCATCACCCACAGCCAGGTGCCAAGATCATATCCAGCCATCATTTTAATCTGTGTAAGTATGGAAATTCCACAACCTCTCTGAGCAACCAGCAGTGGTGCTTCAGCATCCTCACAATGGACAAGAATTTCCTGATGTTCCGACTGTACATCTTGTGTTTCAATTTGTGTCAATTGCCTTTGATCCTGTCACTGGGCACAACTGAAGAGTCTGGCTCTGATTTCTCTGCATCCTCCCTTCAGGTACATTGATAAGATCCCTGTCCAGAGCCTACTCTTCTCCTGGCTGAAGAGTCCTGTCCCCCTCAGCCTTTCCACGTAAGAGAGATTCTCCAGTCCCTTCAACATTGCAGTGGGCCTTCACAGCACACTTTTCAGCTCCATTTCTCTCTTGCTCTGGTGAGAACTGGATGCACAGCTCCACATGTGGTCTCACCCATGATGAGTAGAATTTATCTGGGGATGAAACCACTGAAGCAGATTTAACACAGAGGGGCTGTGTATTTTCACCTGCAATATGAACATTATATATAGATTAAACTCACTGCTAAGAAAAAACAAACTGCCATTATGGTAAGCATAGTATATAAGATAGAAATTTTGTGAATGTTCCTGCTCTGTATATGCAGAATGTACTGTATATCATAAAACTTTAATAGCTGCCTGCCACTAGAGGCCATCTATTTGCTGATGAAACAAACAACAAAGCAGATCCAATTTAATTTAGTTTTGTTCAATCTGTGATCCAGGCATAAAGAAAATAGAAGAGACTTCCCAGTTTTAGAAAACACTAAAACTAGTGTTTCTGAAAATAAATAATTCATTATTCTCTATTGATCTACTCATTAAATTCCAAGGGTAGGAAAAGTACATGGAACTTACTGTGTGAAAAATCATTTACTCTGGTGATGGTATTAGCTCTGAGTATTTTACCAGACAAACAACATGAAGTTTACCGAAAGCAGGTGAGGTTTGGCTGAACATAAAAGATTATGGCATTGCGACAAAAACAGGAGAAGCCTTAAGTTTCCACATTGAGGCATATTAGTTAGGCAGTTAATAAATTATGGGAATAACTATAGGTATTAATTGTAGGATATCACTTTAGCCCTTTTAGTATCGCTAACCTAGTACTCAAATAAGCATACAATTACATGTATTTAAATTCAGGATATGTTGGTTGGACTTCCCAAGAATTAAAATGGCATGCCTTGAAAAAGATCATTACTCAAGAAAATACCTCCTTTGTCCCATATTCAAAATAGGGGGGAAGTTGATATTGCTTCTTTGGGCCCATCCTGGTGTCACAATTAGGCACAGTCCAAAGTAAAAGCTACATTACTGTAATTTAAGAAGATACAAGACTCTAAACAAGCACTACTGTGGTGACAAAAGAATATGATTTCTCTGAGATACAATGGGATTTGGAGATACCTTCAGCTAGTTAGATCCTACAGGAGAATTATACATAGCTGTAGGTTTGCTTTTTTCACTTTAAAAGATATTAACGTGTTCAAAAGGAGACCAAAACAGATAATTTTTACATAAATAAGTAGAAAACCTCACACAGGCAATAAAAATGCTGTTTTTCCAGAACAAACACACCATCAGGACTGAAACAGGATTAAGATCTTACTAGTAATATGAAACAATGAAGATAGGCTAGAGAAAAAATAACTAATAAACGAAATTCTTAGTTCTACAAGCCAATCAGGCAGAATAATTTCTATTTTATTCTGACTCTCTCTGGTAACTAACATTCCTCTTCAAAACAGATAACATGCTTGGTAAAAGTGCTAGTTGCATCTTTAAACAGCAAAAAGTATGTAAAAATTCAAGACAAATTTTCATAACTGGAAAAAAAATTTTCAAGAAGATACAAAAGGAGAGCCTTCATTAAAAAAAAAAAAAAAAAAAAAAAAAGACAGCATTGGTTTTCATAGTATTCTTTGCATGAATTCTGACCCAGCCGAAAGGATAGAAAATTATGCAGAGAGACTCAGTAAACACAAAATAATTAAAGAGGAAGATTTTTATTCGTGGCAAGGTATCAGAAATAAAATTGTGCGAGCAATTGAAGTCTGAAATATGCAGCAAAAACTGAAAAGCTGCCTGGAAATGGTGTTCTAAGGACTCCAGGTAATCTGCTTTGCATCTTATTTTATAGCTGGCAGAGTCAGTGTACTGACAAAATGTTTTACTGAGTTTCTGGGTGATAATCTTCTTGCAATATGAAAGTGGGTCTGTGCTCCACTTGGCCTTTATATGAGAGGGGATTGCTTTGAGAGCCTTCAAAAAAATATTTTGAATATGCATTTTCCCCCATCTGCCTTATCTGATTGCAAAAACTCAATCACTCAAAATTCAGAGAATGGCAGTTCTGAAACTTCATGATGCAACTCTATTTCTTAAACAAAACCACAAGTATTATCTAGCATTCCCATGTTTGCAAGAAATGTGACATGGCATGCAACTGGACAACTATGACTTGTGAGGCTGCAGACTCAATAGCTGATCAAACACTTCACTACTGTGAAGTTAGAAGGGCCACAATTTTATAATTCTTCCACAAATTTAGCAATTTTTTTTCTTTAAAATAATGTCTCTGTAAGGTATTCCAGTATTAATTTTATTATATTCTTCTGTAATAAACATCCTTATTTTTCTGCTAGAATATAACATCCCATCCCTCCTTTACACTTAGGATCAGAAAGGGACTTCCTAGTCAATCAGTTCTCATGTCTTTATCCTGGTCATAACTTGATCAAGCTCCATTTGGAATTTTAGAATTCTGTAAATCCATTACTAGTTTGCTCCAAAACCTCACCTCTACTGAAGATTAAAAGCCTTCTAATGTCAAAGAGAAAATTAATTTAGTCAGTTTGCTCATTTGATAAGCATCTTTGGTCAAGGCAAATACCTCACCAAATTCACCTCAGAGTCTTTTACTATTTTTTATCTGAGCATTCTAGATACTCCCCTAGAAATCACTTATATTTTGCCATTTTGAGGTAGGTTTTGTGTCCAGTCTTAAATGCCAGGAACTTAAACTTCTAAAATGGCTTTAGATACTGTCTCAGAGTAAAGCAGTTTATAAAAACCTGTTAAATCTGATGCATTTCTCTGTAAATAGCTTTTGGGGACATAACCAGCACAAAAACATGTTTTATTCTCTGTCTCTCTCTTCCTGTCCCTTTAGCTTTCTCCTAAAATCTGTACTCTACTAGCATGGTATAAATTCTCAAAAATTCAATCCAATTTAATTTACTTGATTTTTCAATTCCCTATTTAATTTCCAGATTAGACCTACACTGGACACCATAATGCTACCCTCCTCCCCAGTTTTCTTAAAAATGTTGTTGGCTTCATCTGAACACACTTTATTTCATACTAAGTTCCACTAGCTTCTCTTTTTGCCTTCCGTTCTGTCACCTTCCTGTGGTGATAAAACAAAACCACCAGCTGGTAGAGTGACAATTAGATGAATATAACAACCAACCTAGCTGATCTGGCAGATCAGGGGAAGTTTATATATCTTCTTAGCAGTATAATAATTTAGCAATTTCACGGGTTACTCTTATTATACAAGCATATAAGTACTTTAGCAAAGATCAGGATGTTACTTCAAATGGCATGTCCTACTTTACTATGATTAGGAGGATATAAAAGTAAACCAAAAAATTAGAAACACAAAAAGAAGACTATTATTCTTCCTTTTAGCAAACTGGTGTGCCAGCTGGTTTATGCATATTCTTAGACCTCTCATGAAGCTGTTAACTGGGATATCTCTTGATAGCCACTTGAGGAAACAACATTCTGGATTATAGCCTGAAATCATAATTAATTACAGGGCTTGGGATCATCAGTGACCAGCTTCACTGGGAAGCAGCTTTCTGCACTCCTGTGGGCTTGGGAAGGTAATTTCTGGCTGTGGGGGTGGGACAGCACCTTGGAGGGACCCTGAGATGGCCAAGGAGGAGGGAGGAGAAGAGCCAGGGAAGTCCATGGCCCACCAGCTCTAGCCACCACACGCTGCCCCTACAAGATGCCGCAGAAGCAGCAATAGCAGCTGATTTTCCATTTTCAACTTATCTATTTGAATAAATAGAAACATACTCTCTTATCTAACATACTTGTTTTCTTTTTACAGAAGAATCTCTCCATTTAGTTTCTATGTTGTTATATGAATACTGGAAAAGGTATGCTTGTCGCTAAGAACAGATGGTTGGGAATTCAAGATGATGCCCTGGCTTTCACTGTGAAACCAAAGTCACTGCTGATGGTTTCAATCCTCTTTCTCTTGACTCTAAAATGTCTTGGACTCTTTAAAGGAAAAGGACTTTGGAGGACTAACTTGTACTGCCCAGAGACGATCACCAGTGGTGAGAGCTCTCAGTCTGGATCCCCAGACTCTCTTCCAGTTATTCTTGTGCAGATGAGTCAAATAATTTATATTAAATGCAAACAAACTCAGACTTTCTTATGCCCTTGACAAATCCTCCTGATTGATGTCTGCAACTGAGCCAGTATGTTTGATGTGTTTAATGACTGGGAACCCTGGCATGTGGAAACTTTTTGAGGTACAGGAAGAGAGTATTTCAAAAAGACAGCATCTGCAAATGTCCAGAGTTTTTGTTTTGGGCAGATCATGTTGCCTAAAGTGGGAAAGTACTATATCTGGTACATTTTGCAACTTTTCTCTTTTCGCAACACCTTACACACAACATTTTAATGGGTTGGTTTTTTGGTTTTTTTTCCGTTTCTCGAAAGAAACATTCTTGTTGACTTTTCTCAGGCACGTGATTTTTTATTATTGCTATTACGTCTTTTTTTTCCTCAGAAAAGAATACCGCTGGAGAACATCGACATGCCTCGCCGCTCTTGATACGAGGGGATGTCCGTAGGGCCGGCCGCGGGGCAGGAGCGGGGCGGACCCGGGAGGGGCGGCGGAAGCGCCGCCACCTGCCCGGCGGGGCCGGGCCGCCCTCGGGGCACTTTGCGGAGCGTTGGGAACGAGTGCGGCTCGTAACCGCGGCTGGCAACGGCTTTAGGCGCCATGAAGAGCGGCGGCATCGAGAACCCGGCATTCGAGACTCCTTGCTCCGGCCTCGGCCGGCGGTGCCGCGCGGGCTCCGTCAGAGCAGGAGCAGGTGCCGGCGCTGCGGGCCCCGCCGGGCACGGCCCTTACCCCGAGGAGGGGCCCTGCGGGTGGGGCCCTTGCACCCCCAGAGCTCTGCAGCTCTGCAACAATTCCGAGGGGTACTTGGCTGCCTACAGCCTGTTGGCCATCTTCCAAGGTAAGCTGTCCCTGCTGTCCAGGGCACACACTTTGCCGTCCCGGGGCTGCAGGGAACCGGGCGGGAGCCTGAGCTCGACTAGGCGGGGACGAGTGGTGATGTTTTGGGTGATGGGTAAGGAGAGAAAGGGCTCTTCTAGTGCTGTTGCTGAACAGTGACGGTAATGGTTTGACTAGGGGAAGAAAGTACACTTGTGCCCGGGACGGGGAAGTTGCACAGGATTACTTTTTGTATTTCAGTCTGTTTCTCCTTTTTTTTTTTCTTCCCACGTACTTTATTGACCACTACTGAGTCCACGGTCCTACCAGCTCTTTGCTTCATGCACTTGTCAATGCTGCATCCCCACTTTCCACAGGGAAGTAGGACTTCATGCACACACTGGCAGAGATTTACAAACCAGGGATTAAAACACCAATATAAATATAAAATTGTAGTATCCCACTACTTTCTTACCTCCTTGATAATTGAAACACTATCCTGGCCTGGTTGGGTGGAGCTTCGGGTAAATTTGAAAACAACAAAAATATGTGATTTTTTTCTGTGAATTCCAGTGCAGCCATCTTCCTAAAACTTAACTGATGATTTAAGCTGACATTGGGAGTAACCTGAAGTTTAGCTTGCCATAAATTCCTGTTCAGCTTCAGAGATTCTTGTCTATATTTTTGGTTTTCTGTAATGATTGATTAGGGCCTTAGCAAGCCTTAGACTTAGAAAGTAGAAACATTGACCGAGGAGAGGAGAAGAATTACTGTAAAAAATATAAAAGATTGAGATTTGTGAAACTTCAGTACTTCTCTGGCAAAATGAGTGATTTCGTCCATATTCATAACTTTCAACTTTATTTAACTAGCTAGAAAAGAAAAGGATGTTTCCTGAACAATTTGCTTTAAAGCTCCTTGTTGTTACTTATAAAGGGATTTCTCTTGAGGGGTGGAGGGGGATGTTGGGTATTTGATGTTAGAGGAGAGAGTAGCCTACACCAAAGAAATGTGGGGTTTGGATGGATGGCTATGTTCCACTTGGAACGACACTGAGGCAACTGGAATGGTATGAGAAGAGAACTGGACGCTCTGCTTAAAACCTAGAAGGATTTTAATGCTACTTGTGATGGTTGGAGAGTCAGTGCATAAACTAGTGTCTTAGTATGTGTTTCTGTGAACTTCTTCTGATTTTAGCCCCTTCAGATTGTGATCTTGTCGTAGCATATAGGTTTAGTGTTAGAAAAGAAGTATTTAGAAAGTTTTGGGATAAGCCTGTTGTTTCTTGCTTGATTTTGAAAGGTCATGCTACAGCTGGTAGGATCAGAAGACGATTACTATTGCAGTTGTCCTGCCAAATTTTTCTCCATAAATAAAAAAAGTGGGGTGTCTGTGGAAGAATCTCTTACATCATTAGATTTCAATAGCAGCTGAGTAGTAGAAGACTTTTAGAATACACATATAAATTTTTTTGAATGGCATAAGAATATGGATAGGCAATTAAAAATGCCCTGAATATGACACTGAAAAGATCGTTAAACTAAACAAAGTGTCTTGAATATTTCTAACATGTCTAAATTTCTTAAAATCCTTCTGTTCTTAAAGTCCTTCTGTTCTGATCTGATTGTTGAGCTGGATAACCAACTTATCATACTTTAAAATCTTGGTTGTAGTCTGGATAGGTTCCCAATCATAAAAGCAACTTGTGTTATAAGAATCTCTGTCCCCTTAGGAGGCTATGGGTGTTGCTTGTGCCACTCATCCAGCTATTGCTTCTTTATCTAACTGTATATGTATACCAGGCACCTAACAAATCTAGTTCAGGTTTAGGGCCTTAAAGGAAGGAAACTTAGGATGTTTGTTTTGGAAGCTGGTGTAGGCAGGGCTATGCAGGTCTTGTGGCGTTCTTGATGGATTCATGATGAAATCCGTATCTTGATTTTCTGAGAAGACCAACGAGATTTTCTTTAGTTAGAACATAAAGGAAACTGGGTGCTGAAGGCAACCTGCAATTCTTTTTGACAGGTGGGAAAAAACAAGGGTCATCAGCAAGAAATTCAGGCTTGTGTGTGAAATTTTGTGAAAATATTCAGGTCTTGCAACTTCAGAGTTTAGATAAAAACACACAAAACACAACTAGGATTTTGAAGTTATGTGACCTAATACTGTACTCTAGTTTGGGTCTAATAATTTGATTTACCCTCCAAATTACAGAAACCATCACTGAGGAAGATAACATATATCTATTAAACTTGCCTAATGCACCTCTAGGAAAGATTACTTCTTAATGTGTTGAAGATTAATGAAGTAGTCCATAACACACTTTTGATGAATGTAAGTTGTTATACTAGACTTACTTTAAATGAGTGAACATGGTGGATGATTATCTGCAGTGACCTGGTACGTTGTGAATCTAACTGAAAGCATGTATTTGTCAGAATATTTTCTAGCTGCTCTCTAAAATAGATTGTTATCATTAGCACCTGATATGCTGTATTGCAGCTTCTTAGAAGATTTCAGGTGGAACTTGCTCTAATTTCTGGCCCTTTCTGTTTCAAGTACATGTGAAACCTGTATTTCCAGAATACAAAACACTTCTTTGCCTAGAATGTTTTTTACATGACTAATACCTGATTTCTGTATGGCACTTAGAGTTGCCTAAACGTATGATTGCATCTAGTAATACAGTAAGTGGATATGCTGCAGTTCAGAGCTGTAGTAGAAAACAAGGTAGAGGTTATCTCACTATTTTGAGTACAAGAAGGACTGTTTATTTCTCATGTCATTAGTAATTTTAAGTAAATAAAACAACAGAGCCACAGTTTGAGACTGGTCCAATCTAATCTACCTGAAATCTCTGAATATAACTAATATTTTACAGGCTCATTAGACCAGCTACTTTTACCAAGACCTTTTTAATTGGTTTTTTTTTTGTGTGCCTGTTGTTAAAGCCACCATTCTTAACAACAGCTGAAAAACATATTTTTGTTGAATGGATGAAGAAAAAAAGTACTCTTGTGTTTTGCGATAGCAAATGAAGTGGGGGTTTATAATTAATCTGGATTTTACGCGTCAGTACACACTGTAACTAAATCTCTAACAGATACAGCAGGACAACAAGGCTGTGGTTGAGAATAGTTAAAAACTAATTTCTATACTACAATTTAAAGTGTTGGGATGTCCTTAAGAATTTGTTTTTCAGATCAAGTTAGTATCAGCCAGGTTCTGTCTTTCTTGAAGAGACTTTAGTGATTAATCACTAGATAATGTAATTGGAGAAGTTATGCTGCCATTCATCACATCTGCATTTTTACAGATGAAATCTAATTATCCAGTATAATTAAATGAAAGGTTTTATGGCTTTTAGGGTGTAAATTAAAGGTAGTGACTTAAACTGCAGGTAAAAGACAAGGCCTTCTAGCTCTATTCCACTTGCTGTGTAGCACATTTTCATACAAATGTTTTAAAGCCTTAGTACATGTTTGAAGTTCTGGCAGATGAGAAAAATTTGTTAATTCCTTCATGCTGATATTGTTCTTGGTTGATGCTTCTTAAGAGGAAAATAAAGTTGCTGCATGTGTAACTAATGGCACTGGAAGGACACCTGGATGCTTGTGTCAATCCCATAGGAATTTAAGTGTGATGACTAAACTGACAGGTGAAATTCTCAGCCTTAATAAAGAGGCCATAGTAGGGTGTTGTATGATTGTGCCAAGAGTTGCTTCCATATAGAAAACTGAAGTTTGGCCATTAGAAAACAGCTGGTTTATTTGGAGTCATTTTTTTAATACATTAGAGTGCTCTAAGGAGATGTTGAAGTTTGGCTCAAGTATTTGTACTTATGGATAATGCAGTGCTTATTGAAAACTAACTTAAACACATTTCTGTCACTGGTCTTGTGTTCTCCTCTTACAATGACAACAGAAAATAATGTTTTAATTTTAGAGTAAGAGTAACTGTAGGGCCTGTGTCAGGGGAGATCCTCATCAATCATCTATAAGGTTACAGAACTCAAACATATTTGTACCTCTGACTCTAAGGCTTCACAAATTTTTTTTTCTGGTATATACTTTATTATAGACACAATGTAATTAGACTGTGATAAAGTTATCTGACAGTGTTAAAATTACAGCTATTTATCTTGGAACTGAATCCTATCCTTGGACTGCTAAAACCAAACTCCTGAAAGTTTAACTACCTAGTCATTTTCACAGAAAACAGAATGTGAAGCAGGGTAGAAGATTCAAGTTATTCTACGAACAATGCTTTTGTAAAAATGGACAGAGTGTTTAAGCATGCACTGGGAATTGTAGCTTAGTTCTACTTATAGTTAATTTTTTTGCAGTTCATCTGTACTTCAGTAGGGCAGCTTATGCAATGACTTTTTTCCAGGTTGTTTGATACTTTTGCTTCAGGGAAATTACAGATTCAAGGGGAAAATCTTTTTTGCTCAGTTGCTCTGCAGCAGGTATAAAGAGTTTTTAAATAGCTTTACACTTTTTTATATTACACAGGATGCATGTTCGTTCAGAAGCCTTCTTTTATCTTCCTTTTGTGTTGGTAGGGAGTTGGTTGTTTGCAATAATTTGGAAACTATGTCCTGAACTTGCTTCAGTCATAGCATGTATTCTAATGCAAGTTATAACCTTGACTAAAAGGTTACCTTTAAAGTATCTTATGACACTGTAATGCATTCTGTTTGAAATCTGTGTTTCAGACAAATACATAGGTCCTGTGCAATTTGGCTGGCTAAGCTGGCATTGTATTGATCTACCGTGTACCTGTATTTTACAGCTAATACCTTATAAAGGAGCCTTGTATAAAAATATATTAATTTTAACCTTTCCATCACACAAGGGTAAGTTTACCTCTGCAACTCTATTGAATTAAAGTATCTTTGACTAATTATCTCCTTTTTTTATTTTTGTAGGTGTTGTGGTAAATGGCCTGATTAACATTAGTATTTCAACAATTGAGAAGCGTTATGAGTTGAACAGTTCCCTCACTGGCTTAATCTCTGCAAGCTATGACATTGCTTTTTGTGTATTGTCACTGTTTGTATCTTACTTTGGAGAAAGAGGGCACAAACCACGATGGCTTGCTTTCTCAGCATTTATGCTAGGACTGGGCTCACTAGTGTATTCCTTACCACACTTCAGTAGTGGAAAATACCAATATGGAGGTAAAATTGAAGGTAAGCTTCTGGTTGTTTTGAAAATTTCTACAAAAATGAAAATCTCTGTATCAACTTGGTGCAACTCCTTATTTGGTACAGCACAGTTAATCTCTGTCAATGTCCTAAAATAGGGTGCTATCTGTAACTGAAAACTGATTGTTTGAAATCCCTGAGTTCAAGAGCTGCCTCTCTACACAGTGTATTTTTTTTTCCAGAAGCAATCTGAGTGTCAATATCAGTTCTTACTCTTAAGCAACATTTGAATAAAATGCTTTTTTTTTTTCTTGCCTTGACAAATGCAATTAAAATTCACTTTAAAGAAAGAATTATCTGACATCTCTTTGTGACTAGGAATCAAGTTAGGTCAGCAATATAGTAGAAATATTAAAGCTCACTTTACTTAGTAAAGCTTACTTAGACTTACCATCTTACCTGAAAGGTGACTACTTCTTGCATTACTTTGTTTTGAACTGCTAAAGGCATGTTGATCAATTCATTAACAAGTTTCTCTAAGTTCTTTTAAAAAAGATGTTGATCTTAACTTTTGGATTTATTTGAAATAAAGAGGAAACAAGCAGTACTGAACAAAGGAGTGCTTAAATCATGGGTGTACCTATCTCTCAGTTCTTAAACTTTTCTCACAAAACAAGACTTAGCACAGTGTGATTAATGCCAACTGTTTGTATTTCAATTTGATGGCACACTTATAAATCAGAAATGTTCACAAATGTTTAAAACAAGATGACTTAATATTGTAGGATTGTCTTGTTATTGCAGTCTTTAATCAAAATCATGCATTTGGTGACTAAGCATATTAGAGTGCTCAGTAAAAAAAAATAGTAGCTATTAAGCAAGGTAATGAAAGGTTGTTGACTCTCAGATTTTAATAGTAATCATTTTGTCCACTTCTACGAGCTGTCTAGATGTTAGCTTAAAAAGCTGGGCAGGCTATTTTTTCCTATCTAATAAATGAAGATCTGAAATGGAATTTAACTGAACAAGGTCAAAAGAAACCATCTGTAGTGTTTTGCAGGCTATGAACAGATAATTACTTGTTAGCTCTTGGGAGAGGGACAACTGGTTATTTGCTCCTGGCTCTGTTACTGTCCCATTTCCCTATAATTTTGGTTTCAGTATTGACCCCTCTACTTCACTATGATGAAAGGGAAGCTGAATTTAATACAAAAAGGTTTAAATCTGATTTTGTTTTGTTTTGTTTTTTTTATTTGGAACAAGATAAATGTGGGAGAGCAGATTACCAACTATTGCAACTGATCTTTCTCCTTTCGAACAATTTTAGTTGAAATCCCAAAGAACGTGTTACTGTTTTTCCAACATCAATCATTGAAGATGGCTGTAGATACTGATACCTTTATTAGGGACAATGTTCTGTGTGGACTTTTGAAATCTAAAAGCAGTGGGGAATTTGTGAATTGGAATGTGTTTCTTCACCATAGCTCTGTTAGCTAACAGCTTGCCTGCTGTTTTGACTGTTGTAATGCAAGTGCCTATGCTGTGCTTGTGGTGAGCACACTTAAGAACTTAAGCTGACTTAAACAAAACACTATCAAAGATAAATTATTAAGAGTGCAGGGACTGCACTGTGGCAGTCAGCATAAATCTTCAGGTGCAGTGCAACAGCATCTCTTAACTGTCAAGTAAACCACAGCACAGGATTATGGGGTGTCTGGTTTAGCTAGTTCTGAGATTGATGAAACATTTGAATTATTTGCAGAATTTAATTAAGCACCACAGCCCAGAAGCCTTCATTTTTAATTACTTGTGTGAGTTGCTTATAGAGATCTTAATTTTTTTTGATTAAGCTTGTATTTGATGCTTCATATTAAAATCTACCACTTAATTTATTTCTGAACAGGTCTTATTACTAGTTGGTTACTTGGTTATTAATGTTTGTCGGTTATATGTCAGTATAGTGAGTTTTTCGTGCAGGATAACTTTAAAGTATAGTTTAATGCAATATTTAATGTGGCTGCCATATTAATTAATAAGTCTAGTCTGAAGTACAAAATACATCTAGCCTCCAGCATAAGTCTTACAGACTTCCTGGAACTTACTGCTTTATCTTGAGATAGTAATTTACTTTTATTCTGAGTATACACATATCCTACTCTACAAATCTATTTGATCATTTATTTATCATAGCACCACTTCCTAGAAATAGTTTAATCCATTTCATATTGAAATTCAGATTTTCTAATCAATGGTCTGCCTATTATTTTATTAAAGCCACCGTAAAATGTGTTTTCGATTCTCCAGAAAGGTTTTAGACTCAAATTTGTAACACAGATGCAAACAGCTGTTTGATCTGGTAACTTTTCCAGCTGGCTCCCGTATGTGCAGTCAGGGGCTCTCCCTGCTGGTGCATCCCTAACAGAATCAGCTGAATTTGATTAATCAGATGGCACAGAGGACTGTGAAAACTGCAAATATTATAAGCAGTGTACCTTTAAACTTCACTCTTGGATTTTATTTTAAAAAATAAACATGTCTCAATATGTCTGTGACAGCAGATGTGAATTGTAGGTTCTCACTTGGCACAAGGAAAGTAACTTCATTGTGAAGACATTGAGACCAGCACTGGGACAGATTACCCAGAATGAAGGAAAACTTTAAAGACTCTTCCTTTTGAAGTAAGGTTTTCTTATCCCACATATTGGCCTGTTTCTGTGCAATGGCACTGTATCACCTATTATGTGCTGCAGGAAGTAATGATTAAGATAAGTTTTCTTTAAATACCTGGTGTGTGGCCAGCACTTCCTTACGCTTTGTTTTGTAAGCCCATATTGTGGATTGATCTTGCCCCTTCTTTGCATAAGTAAAAAGTGTTCTCAGATGTAGAAGGACCTAAGGAAACTAAAGGCTATAATAATTTTGTGGTGAAATAGTGTGAATTAATCAGTCTACTTACCTGACCTGGAGGACATTTTCATGTATTTATTCAGTGGGGCTCATTACTACCAAATGATGGGTTTATCCTCTTTCTTCTTAGGTTTTTATACTCTTATATGGAGAAGCATGGAAATGTTTCTCCTACATCTTGTCTCTTGGTGTTCTGCTATCAAAAGTTCAATGATAGCAAGAGAAAGGAGCAGACAATACTCCCTGTTTTCAGTTCCTCTTTTCTCTTCCTTCCTTACAAGGAAGTACCAAATATTACAACAGCAGACCCAACCTTACACTGCGGTACCACTACTTTCCTCTTTGTGTATGTGCACAAGTACAGAGGCTTTACATTAACTTCTCCTTCTAGAGACATGGCAGTGTGTGTTGTATGAGAGAGGGTGGTGTAGGCTTTTAAGGTTTTTCCATTTTTCATAGGCAAACACTTCTCAAAAGAGTGAATTTAAAGGGAAGATTTTCTTTGCTAATGACAGACTGCACTTTCCATCAGGTCCAGATTTCCTCAGGTTGTTCAGGCTGCTCTGTCACTTAAGAGTGGAAGTTAGTGCTTCTGAGAATTTTTATAAGGTACAAAAATACTATGAAGTGTCTGTTACATAATATAACTTGTGGAATGACCATTTGACAGGTGGTTGATTGTTCGGTTTTTTCATACATCTGGTAAATAATACTTTCAACAAGTCAAAGCATATTTATAAGGCTGTTTCATTCCTGTTGCTTTCCTGGAGAGGAAAGAAAAAAAGCCCTGCTAGTATTTCTTTTGGGGGATATGATATCACAGAAGACTTGGCATATTGGATGTATTAATAAGTGTGAAAATTAATATGGGAGCCTGACATAACAGTATTCTTTTGTAGTTTAGCTTTCAGTACAGATTATTCTTCAAGCTGGACTGTGATAAGGTAGGTAACAGAGTTGTAAAGTCTTGCTGTCTCTGTTTTTCAGACACATGCCAAACTGCAGAAACCACCTTTGCTAATGCCACTTGCAGTGCCAGCACAAACTCTTCACTTCACAAGTATCTGCATGTCTTTATCCTTGGACAGCTGCTGCTAGGAGTTGGAGGGACTCCTCTATATACTTTGGGGACAGCTTTTATTGATGATAGTGTCCCAAAACACAAGGCTTCCCTTTATATAGGTAACGTTAAAACTGTCTATAATAGTTTGTCTGGATAGATCATAGACTGCAGTGCATTCCAAGTGTTTCTATGAATTCCTCTAATTAAACAATCTTGTAATTATTACTTATGTGCATAAAGTATTTCTACATCAGTTACTGTGCAATTTAGACATTAGAGTGCTTTTGTCTTTTCAATTTTTATTCTTTAAAGCATGGTAAACCTACTTTTTTAAATCTACTATCACCTTTTCATGTCAATAGCTGAAGATTGTTAAATGGTTAATGTGGCTGAACTGTTAACAGCAGAACAAGTTGTAGCAAAAAACTTACACAGTTTAAAAGTACTGCGTGTCAGTCAGATCATATTGTATCCTTTAATAATTTATTTACTTACCTTCTAATAGTAGGCTGTCCACTCAGTGCATAAACACTGGTGTGCCTCCTGTGATCAATCCAGTTCTCTACCCACATACAAATTTGCCACTTGGCTGTACTGGAAGCACAGAGATTGCTTCACTGGGGTTGTTTAAAAGCTAAGGTTTTTATCTTTTTCAATCACCATTCTCTAGGTTATGTGCCATTTTATTGCCAAGTTCATTGCAGTCTAAGTCTGTTTTCTATGAGTATGAAGATATTTATTTCCCCTATTTCATATGTAAGCAGATTAAAAACACATTACCTATACTTATAACTTGCAGGAGAAATTCAAAACATCTCAGATTGCAGGACTGTTTTCAGACTAAATCAGTATTTTAAGGGGCAAAATTGAAATCATTACCTGTTTGCCTGCAATTTTTGCACAGTTTTTCCAGGCAAGCTACTTCATTTGATGCCAACAAATAGGAGAGGTTAATATGATACATCTTAGATGATGAAGACAAGTTTGTTTTTGCTGTTTCTTTGTTTTGAGAGAGTAAATATTCCATATTTTCTTCCTCCTCTGCCTCCTCCCTTGAAACCAGTGAAATAAATAGAGCAGGATTAGGGTTGTCTGCATAACTGGGGTACAAGAAGTGACCTGAGAACTCAGGAGAATGGTGGCAGTGTTCATACGTCTAAAAAAAATACCAATACAATAAACTAATGCATTGTCTTAAGGCAATTGAGTTCAGAAGAGCAGTGTATTCTGCCTAATATAACAAAACTGGAATGCAAGTGAGTGCGTAGGTAACTAAGCCTTGATTCTTGTTCATGCAATGTATTAAGTGTTAAAGTATGTTATATTGCATTACCTTATACAAGAAAGCTTAATGGAATGCAGGAAAAAAAAAAAAACAAAACCCAAAAAAACAACCCACAAAGCAAAACCAAAATAAACCCAGGACACACTCCTAAAATTGTCCATAAATTGCTGCTGGCACCTTTTTACTTTAAGCCTGCAACTCATAAGTTGGTGTTTTCTTTCTCTTCTACACTGGGTGCATTTTCATGAGAACTGGGACATCTACAGCTAAAGCCACTGAAGTTAAACAATTCCAAATGGTATTTAAATTGTGTGTGGGGGAGAAAATAGGCACTTTCTGAGCTCAGTTTGAAGTTCTGTAGGATGAATATGAACTTAACTCAAAGTTTTATGACCATGTCACTATTTCCAAAATGTGGGAAAACCTGGGATATATCTACTCAATATTTATTTTGACTTACTTGACTGTCACATTTTGCATTGCTTTACCCTCTTGCACTCCTCTCACTCTCCTGACTCCCCCATCATTTTCCCTTATGACCTAGAGAGAAATTAAGCACTTTTGATCCATGCACTTCAGAAACAAATGAGAAATCCAGATTATTCCACCTGGGGAAACAGAAGGAATACATGTTTACTAATTAAAGGTGGATCTAATTGTTACTAATTGCACGACTTCATCTACAGGGACAGTGTTCCTGCTATCAGAGAGTGCTAAACTGCAACAGAAATCTGTCTGGTAGGCCAGGAAGGCTGATGTCACATTGTGACATCAAAAAAGTCTAGTACTCTTTTGCAGGGTATGGTTACACCAGCAACTTTTTAGGTTGGTATTTTCTTTTCTGGGGGGAGTGGGTTAGGGGGCTTGTTTGGTTTGTTGTTTGTTTGGGTTTTTTTCTTTAAAACAGTGATGAGCTGTAAAGAGCCTTGGCTTTGTATTTTAAGGGAGATATTACTCCTGTCAGACACTTTCATGTAACTCTGTCTTTTGGTTTTAGAAGATCTAGGAAACAACTTAAGATTCAAAAATATAAATAAGCGAGTTCTTAAAGATTGTGGTTAATACAGTTAATAACCAATGTTCATAATTTCACTAATTTTTTTTTCACCAGTTATCTTTTAAAGATAGGCACAACATGGGAAGAAAACAATCTAATAATGCTTAAAGGTGCTGTCAGTGAAATGCCTGTTGCCGAACCTCTGATTTGAAGCTT